>QRDG01000088.1:1340531-1632588 GCA_012064385.1 Puccinellia tenuiflora
ACACACACACACACACAAATTTGTAGGATTTTCTAGTTTTTATGTAGAATTCTACTGATGTCTCATTGAGTAAAATTTCTAGGATATTTTGACGCACCACATAGACTTAACATACGGGTTTGTTCGAACGAATAATGTAGAATATCAAAATAGATTAAAACCATGTTCAAAATTGGATATGGGTTGTATTTCTTATTTTGCCTCACTAATGGAGTAATACGTGTCACAAATGCAGGACTATGAGGTAAAAAGTGGAATTCACTCTAGAAGTTGTAAAAAAAAATTAGGTTTAGTCTTTTTAGTTTCCCAAAATTATCCAGTTTTTTCATGCTTATATAATATTCAGGATTTTCTAAAATTGTCTTCCCTGAGATTTAGACAAATGGCTGAGCTTTCTAAAATAGTTCATCAAAATATGTTTTCCTTATTATTTTCTCTGACCCACTTTCTTATTTTGTGAAGAGTGTGATGATATGTACGTCATCGTGTGTAACCTCTTTTCAGTAGGATAATAGATGAACTATTCGGTGGTCCTGAAATTTGCAGGAGCAGGAAAATCAGACATAATTGGCGGTAGCTAAGAGAGTAAGCATACACTTTTTTCCTCGCAAATAATCCTGTTCTTCTCCTATAGACATTGTTGAATAAAACACTCTTATTTTCAAAGCTTCTCTAGTGTGACCTTCAAAAAAAAAAAAGCTTCGCTAGTGAAGGAAACGGAGCAATGCACAGCAACATTTTCAATTCATTGGGTGGCGCACGATTTGGTAACGTTGTCGTGGACGTCAGGTGCAATGTTCAGTGCCGGTGGGGGAGAAAGGGCGCAGTGCCAGTGCGGGCTGGGACACTGCACCTCCATGATCGTGTACGTTGAAACCGCAAAAATCAAGGCTGTCCCGTCCAACCCAGACCCCGGACAGCCACCCAAAGTCCCAAAGGCCGGCGGGAGCCATGCGTGAACGAGCTAGGGAGCGGCCCAAGTTGCTCCACCGTCCCACGCCGGCCGCAGCTCAGGTATGAGCTGTGTACGCTGGGGTTTGACATTCGATGGTGCCGTCTCGCCTGCCGCCAGCCAGGGAGGACACGCGCCGGCCGATGCAGAGTGCAGACCACCTTGCCCATTCTCTATTGTCACTCTTGCCCGCCTCTGCCCGATCGATCGTGCGCGCGGCACTCTCTATTCTCTATTTCTTCTGTTGTTGCCATTATACTATGCCGGCGGTACGGCGGGCTTCCGATTCATTAGTCGCTGCCGCCGCCCGAGCGGCCTCGGGATCCGCGGCCGCGATTATCTTAAGCCTAACCAGCGCCCCTGGCCGGGGACTACCGGAGGGTGCTAAACACGAGCTGGATCGCAGGTTCAGTGTCCGACGGATCGAATGATCCAGCTCCAGCTCACTTGCCCCGGCGGGCGGCAGCGACGAGACTCCTAGCCGCACACACGCACGATCAGTCAGACCATGTGCCGATCAAAAAACGGTACAACAGCAATTCAATTTCTGTGCGTCCCCCAACCTAGCTAGCGAAGAAGATTCTTTCACTGGCAAGGACGGCGGGCGACAGCTAGATGGACACGAGCTAGGCCGGCGGCAGCAGGTTCATGAATTTATACATCGATCCTGCATCGTGCATGTATCCGCCGAGGGTTAGTTGGACAGGACGACGACGATCGCAAGACAGGAAACTCGGCCAAGTTCGGTACAATGTCGTTTAGCCGGCCGGCCCTGTGGCTGCACTGGTGGTAGTACGTGCCCCGTTGCGATATGATCAATCGATGGTCCTGGGGAGCGCGCTGTGCCGATGCTGGCACGAATGGCTAGCGACCGCGCGTGCCGGAAGACAACAGCTAGCTAGCTAGCCAAGTACAACAATGATTTTTAATTCTCATGTCCGGCCGGTAGCAAATTAAGCATGCTTAACTACCGACGTACACTTGATTGATCGTACAGCTTAATTAGTTATTAGGGGTCATGGCGCAATTAAAGAGTGGTTGTCACAATAAGGTTCCGGACGTACGAGCACACGAGATGCAGAGAACTTGCTTGTAAGCATCATGGGTCGACTAATCGCAGATCATACGTCGGTCGGTATATACGAAAGAAAATTAACCAAACCAGCAAGTCCGGCCCCGAAAGGCCGAAACTTATTCTATCACTGAGACGTCCACCACGTAACAGGTCATGATGGGAGGAGTCACTGAGAGCCAATCTCCGCTGATGAGGTGGTGGATGTGGACGCCATGAACTAGACTAGATGCTCTCTGCCCTAGTTAGTGCCTACACACACGTTGCTAGATCGATCGATGATGTGGCCAGGGATTTCAAAAAGATGGGGAAATACTCTTGGCGTTACATCTCCATTTAATATGGAAAGCCGGTACACGTTCAATGAATCCGCGATAGAAAACATATTCGACCAACGTACTCTATAATATCACACCTCAATAAGTGAATGAATGGTATACCACTCTTTTGTACTGTTCTGACTTCGGTTACCAGATGGATTAGTAGCTAATTAAAGACTTTCTACAGGTACATGGGTTAAGAAATCTCGACCGTTGTTTTTCTTTCCTGCTTTATGCGCTCTTTGATTTCTAGCGTACCACTGCAGGAACATCATAAACCTGATAACTGGGTGGGAATTAGGAGAATCAGTTGATCAATATCGTTGATGGACACTTGAGCTAGAATTACCTCGGTACACAACAAAACAGTTTAATTTTTATATCTACCCTATCTCAGTATCTTTTATAATCCAATCAGAATCATTTACCATAATCACCTTAATTACCATAATTATCATACAGTCACATTAATATGGACAGCTAATTAAAGACTTTCTTCCCAAATATAGGGGTTAAGAAATCTAGACCATTGTTTTTCTTTCATTTATGTGCTCTTTAATTACTAGCGTGCCACTGCAGGAACGTCAAGAACCTGCTGAAAAGTAGGAGAATCAGTTGATCAAAATATGGGAGGGGATTAGGAGAATCAGTTGATCAAAATATGTTTGTTGGATTAGCATCAGCAATTAGCGCCGTGCTAGAATTTACCTCGGCAAACAACAAAACATTTTGTTTTTTTATGTCTTCTCTATCTCTACTACTAGAAAGAATAACCTTCAATTTTCTGCCACATTGCCTTCGTCCAACCCAGCACTACACTGATTTCAATCACCATAATTACCAATATTTTCATCAGAGCAGAATCAATTATCATAATTTACCAATCAATATAATTACATACTACCATTAGTTTACATATCATTTATAGTAGTCCAATCAGAATCATTCACCGTAATCACCTTAATTGCCATAATTATCATAAAATATATAGTCACAGTAATATGGATGGCTAATTAAAGACTTTCTTATGCAAATATAAGGGTTAAGAAATGGTAAATACTATACCTCGGAGGCCGATGGGAAGCAAGTTATCGGACCCATCCAGCGCCATCCATCTTTTGACCTTTTTTAATCTTTTTTTCGTTAACCACGCCGTTTGCCCACCGTAATCCCAATATTTATGACCGGTTATTAATCTTCCATCTCTCCTCCCAAAAAGCCTCCCCCAAATCAATCCCCACGGCCCGTGAGGCCATGCCCCTCCTCTCCTCGTCGGCGTCGACGCCGCCGCGACCCTTCTCGTTCGTCTCATCGCTCCTCACCGTGCGTCCGTGCCACCGAGGGGAAAATGGTTGAGGAAGCTTGCCTCGCAGGGAGCAAATTTTGACACCGACGGCAGCATGTGCAGCAGGATTCACCAATCGGGATCCCCTTCCCAATTTGCCCTAGATTTCATCTTCTACGTCCTTACAACAGCAGCATGGTAATTTTCGTTGCTTCCATTAGGTCTCCCAAGTGCTGTGATAGCAATATTTAATTTCTACAGAGATTCGGTGTTCATAAATATATATATGCGATATGTGCTTCCTTGATTGGCAATACAGCCATGCTTCTTAAGTATGTATCCATGCTTCTTGTATCTTGTACATATGCACTACAGAAACAGATGGCTATGCCGACGGCCTTTTGCCGTCGGCACAGGCTAATTTGCCGTCGGCATAGCTTGTGCCGACGGCAGCCGTCGGCATATGGCCGTCGGCGTATTGCCCCATAGAAATAGGGCCTTTTGCCGTCGGCATAGAGCAAGACCGTCGGCGTAGATTCCGTCGGCATTTTGTTTTCTAAAATTATTTTTTTCAAAAAAATAAAAAATATTTTTTTTCAAATTATTTGTTTCAATTTTTTTTTTCAAATTTCAATTTTTTCAAATTTCGAATTTCCCACTTAGCCACACACTTAATCTCAGGTCAAAGTACTTACCTTAATCAAACTTTCCGTTCGGTCACCCATCTTCAAATTGCTCCAGCCCAAGCACGCTTAACTCTTGAGTTCCTTCCAAATTAGCTTCCACATGAGATGTTAGAACTTACTGATATTAGTATCCTATCAACCATATTAACCCATGGGTCATTATGATACACTTTTTATTGTTTAAATTTTGAAAATTTATTTGAATAAGTAACAATGATTATGTAATAACATTTTTTGAATAAATAACAATAAAATTTATTTTACGTTATTTTCTTCTTTTTACATTAATATGGAATAATTAATATATTTAAATCCGTAAATCAAATTTAATAAATAAAATGTCTAAATCGATTAGAAAAATGAGAGGAATCCAAATATGACATCCATATCATATTTTTCATCATGTATATGACTTTTTACAACATATTTTTGGTACTTGCTTAATAAAAAAAGTCATTTTTGACACTTAAAAAATAAAAAAATGATATTTATAAAAAAAATTAAACAATAATTTTTGGCAACAATGCCATATCAAGACACACCTATGTGTCAAATATGGGCACATTACCACAAAGTATGGCACGGGGATGATCATATCTAGGTCATTTGACTCGAAACTTATACATGTCCATAGATGATTCACCTTTTGTGAAGAAGTTTTTTGGAAACTTTGTCAAAACTCAGGTTTATCATTTTTCCTAGCAACTAGTACGCATAAAACGATTCCATGCCAAAGGATTTCACTTTTTGATTATTTTTTCACTTTCTTTTATTTTGTTCAAAAAGGGTCAAAATGGTCGTCATGCATGTTCATCCAAAGGGGTCCCATTTTTCAAAACTATCGATGGTTATGTGATATAACCACTACTGGTGTATTTTAAAATTATTTTTTGTAAAATTTTCAGAGCAAACTATCACACACTTGTAGATCAAATTGAATTACTTTCGAAAAATAGGCATAAAGTCATTTAAATAGGCGAAATGAGGTAGACACCGAGAAAATCCCTAATATTGATGGATTATCGATAAAATATGGCCTACTTTGTGTGAAAATTGTATGGGTGCCATTTTGCACCATATTTGTCGTACTTGCTTCACAAAAAATGTCATTTTTTACAATTAAAAAATGAAAAATGATATTTATAAACATAATTTGAAAAAAACTCAGTTCTGCAACAGTGTTTGTCATAACAAGACACACCTATGTGTCAAATATGGGCACATTATCACAAACTATGGCACGGGGATGATCATATCTACGTCATTTGACTCGAAACTTATACATGTTTATAGATGATTGACCTTTTTGTGAATAAGTTTTGTGGAAATTTTGTCAAAACTGAAGTTTATCATTTTTCGTAGCAACTAGTACACATAAAAGACTCCATGCCAAAGGATTTCACTTTTTGAGTATTTTTTCACTTTTTTTTTTTGAAAAAAGGTCAAAATGGACCCGTGCCATAATTTGTGATGAGGTGTCCATATTTGACACATAGGTGTGTCTTGGTATGGCAAACATATTTGCCAAAAACAATTTTTAATATATTATTATAATTATCATTTTCCATTTTTTTAAGTGACAAAAATGACTTTTTCTATTAAGTAAGTACCAAAGATATGTTGAAAAATTTATATACATGATGAAAAAGATGATATGGATGTCATATTTGGAATCCTCTCATTTTTGTAATCGATGTAGACATTTTATTTGTTAAATTTTGATTTGCGGATTTAAAATTTGAATTATTTCATATTAAATAAAAAATAGAAAAAAAAACATATCTATGGCCATCGGCGTAGCCCATAAATATCTATGCCGACGGCTTTGCCGTCGGCGTAGCCCAGCATACCTATGCCAACGGTTTTGCCGTCGGCGTAGCCCTGTATGCTGACAGCTAATCTGAGCAGTCCAACTCGGCCACTACGCCGACGGCCCCGATAAAAAGCCGTCGGCGTAGGCGGTGGCCGTCGACGTAGCCACGCATTCCTGTAGTGATGCTTCCTAAGTAAGATGCACTGCAGCGAGCTTCCTCAGTTTGTATACATATTTTAAGAGAATTTTAAACATTACCATCACCTACATCTTTGCAGCAGCATGGTGATTTCGTTTATAAAATTGTATGTTTCTACTAGGCCTCCCAAGTGCCGTGATGGCAATATTTAAGTGCCACAGAGACCGAGTGCTTCATATGTGTATAGTATATATATGCAATATGTTCTTACGTGATTGGCAATACAGACATGCCCCTTAAGTTTGTATCCATGCTTCTTATATCTCCTTCACATGCTTCTTATATTTGTTTGTAAGATGCACTACATCGAGCTTCCTCACATTGTAGATTTGTTTTCAGTTTTTAAGAGAATTTTAAACATTACCACATGCTTCTTATATTTCTCTTTTTATTTTGTTACGGATGATGCCTGTAATCACCTATATGAATTCTATTTTTATAGCAGACGGCACATGCGCAGTTAGCCTTTTAATTGCGAAAACTTTGCAATCTGGGATTTTCATGCCACCTAACCTGTAATTTGAAATTATTCCCTTTTCAGTCCACCCTTTTGCTACCATGAAGGAGGCCCAATCTGATTGTCTACTACTAGGTCGTTTTGCGGCATTTTGTTTCAAACATAACGGAAGCAGACCTCGGTTCAATCCGAAGCAGACGACCATTTCTCCGGAAGCAGTCCATCATGGTACAGGCCCGTGGTTGATGAAAGCATATGTCCATTTCCTTGGAAGCAGATTTCCAATAATTTGGAAGCAAATCTCTGTGTAGTTTAAACCATTTTTGTAACTGTTACAAGTGAATATATATTTTTTTTTTGCTTCGGTGGCAATAAATTTCTATTTTGTTTCAAACAATTATTTAGTCGATGGAAACAATATTTGATATATTTGAAGCAAACTAGTCGCCATGAAATAAAATTTTCCTCGATGGAAACGATCTAATGTTTTGATATCCCACAAGTATAGGGGATCGCAGTAGTCTTCGCGGGTAGTGTAACCCAATTTATTGATTCGACACAAGGGGAGCCAAAGAATACCTAAAGGTCTTCGTAGCTGAGTTGTCAATTCAGCCACACCTGGAGAAGCACAAGTAACACAAGAGGGGTGAAAGTAGCAGTGATTTGAAAGAAGTAGTAAAAGTAACACGGAAGCAATGATGGTGAAAGATGGACCAGGGCCGAAGGGTTCACTAGTGGTGTCTCTCCATAATATAAAAAATGCATATGATGGGTAAACAAATTACAGTTAGGCAATTCATAAGATTATGAGACAAACTTAATCTAGTTATAATAAAGTGTTCATGGTAATATTCATGTAGGCATCACGACAAAGAACAAAGACCGCTGAATCCAACTACATCTTTGTCTAAAAAGTCCACCGTGGGATCGCTATCCAGCCTGTCACCCATCGGTATTAAGTTGCAAGCAACAGACATTTGCATTAAGTAAAGCGCATGAATTAAGCAATATTAAATATCAAAATAAACTTTAACACCGATGTTTCACCCTTAGTAGCAACAACACACCCTCTCCATTAGACGTTTCTGTCACTCGTGCCCAGGAACAAAAGGTGGCATGAACCCACCATCTAGCATAAGTACTCCCTCTTGGAGATCTAAACAGTTAATGCATAAAAGGACTGCTACTTTAAATAAGTGGGAGAGGCCACAGCACACGCGCTCTCACAACTAGTGATTACACGTCTATATGATTGGAACGTTAGCTCCAAACATTCATTAAGGCAAAGCCCAACCATAGCATTAACAAACATAAAAGGTCCTACTTCATCCCATACATCTCAAGATCTAACTCGGGGTTTTAGGTTTCTGTCACTCCAGCAAACCCAACCATTAGATCTATCAACATACAACAAACCCTAATATGGGATTCCATTAACCATTAGATCGGAGATCATGCAAGAATATAAATTAACATATAAGAACCATGCACAATCTGATCATAACTTCATAATCCATCGGATCCCAGCAAACACATCATATAGCATTACAATAGTCGATCTTGATCATGACAGGCGGCTCACAAGATCATAAACATGGATGCACAAGGGAGAGAGAATACCAACTAGCTACTGCCATGACCCGTAGTCCATGGGGGAACTACTCACAACACATCCCAGAGGAAGTGATGGCGATGAAGATGGCTCCGGGGGCCGATCCCCGTCCGGGCAGGGTGCCGGAACAAGAGCAATCTTACCCCCGAAACTTGTCGGCGATGGTGGCGGAGCTCTGTATTGTATTTGGAAAAATCCTTCGAGGGTTAGGGTTTTTTTGCCAGGGGTGATTTATAGGCCAAAGGGCGTCGCGAGGGGGTCTCCGAGAGGCACAGACGGGTCCCTGGGCTGTGGGTCCCTCCCACCCGCGGATGGGACCCGCCCCTGGGCTGTGGGTCCCTCCCGGGGTCACCCTTCTGGCACCAGTCCTTATTTCTTAAATAAAAAATCGTCGTAAATTTTCGTCCAATTCCGAGAATATTTCCAGAAGTAACTTTCTGCAGCAAAAACAGCACAAAAACAGGGAACTGGCACTGGGCATCTTGTCAATAGGTTAGTCCAATAAAATGCCTTGAAATAATATAATGATGTAGCATAAACATGTAATAATGATAGGAATCAAGCATGGAATGATAAAAAATTATAGATACGTTTGACACGTATCATGTTTCAACAACACAAATCGTACATTGGACACATTCTTTTAGATCAAAGAAAATTTTAATTATTGTGGAAGCAAACTTGTATAGCGTTGGAAACCAATTTTGCTTATATTACTAGCATGCTACTACAGGAACATCAAGAACCCGCTACAAAAGGATTGGGTTCCTGTAGCGTGCTACTACAGGAACATCAAGAACCCGCTATAACAGGAACATGGGGTAACATAAGGCTATCCACAGTGGGAGTAACATAGGTAGTAACATGCATGCCATGTAAGTAAAAAATCTGACGTGGCGACTATTTAATGAAGAGAGAGGGGGTTGTGCTAACATAGCTAGTTACTATAACATCATATATCCCGAGACAGTGTGAGTCTATAAGTTAATAAATATGATACTACACATATGTTACTACCCACTGTGAAGGTAGTAACATGGACTGGTAACATAAGCATGTTACTAGGTTATGTTAATCCCCATTGTGACCAACCTAAGTAGTATCGTAGGTGCCATGTTGGCAAAAAGATGATGTGACGCAATAATAAATGAAGAGAGAGGAGATAGTGATATCATGATATGATACCGTAACATAACGGATTTTAAGACACAATGAGTCTATAAGCTAATAAATGCAATGTATTATGATACTACAAATATGTTACTACCCACTATAGAGATAATAACATAGACTAGTATCTTATGCATGATACTAGTTTATGATACTTCCCATTGTGACTAGTCTTAAGAAATCTCGACCGTAGTTTTTCTTTCATTTATGCGCTCTTTAATTACTAGCGTGCTACTACAGGAACATCAAGAACCCGCTACAAAAGGATTGGGAGGGGATTAGGAGAATCAGTTGATCAAAATATGTTTGATGGATCAGCATCAACCATTACGCTGGACACTCTGGTAGAATTTACCTCGGTAAACAACAAAACAGTTTGTCTTTTATATCTTCTCTATCTCTACTACCTTAAAAAGAATAGCCTTCCATGTTCTGCCACAAAATCGTTTTGCTCGTCGCCTTCGTCCAACCCACCACTACACTGATTTCAATCACCGTAATTACCTACATTTTTCATCATAGTAGAATCTATTACCATAATTTATCAACCAATATAATTATACTACCATTAATTTACCTAACTTTCAAATCTAACCAGAATCAATCACCGTAATCCAATTAGAAATCTCGACCGTTGTTTTTCTTTCATTTATACGTTCTTAAATTACTAGCTTGCCACTGCATGAACATCAAGAACCTGCAAAAGGATTTGGGAGTATGGGAGGGGATTAGGAGAATCAGTTAATCAAAATATCTTTGATGGATCATCATCAGCCCTATACACTCGTGCTAGAAATTTACCTCGGTACACAACAAAACAGTTCTATTTTTATATGTGTATAACAAAGTCTATGCTGATAAGTAATCATAATCACCATCATCCTTCCTTTATCAAAAAAGAATGGTGCCTTTTTCTTTTGTGGCTCAACTCTTCACAAGATATAGCACTAGCACACATCTCTAGCTGCTTCTTTATCTGACATACATATCTCTCTGCATCAGACAACCACCAGACCTGCCCAGAGAATATCCAAACAATACAGTAGTCTTACTGGTATGGAAGGTACTGACGCTCAGGTGCATGCATCCAGCTCCTCCTCGTGTCCTATATAAACCGCCCAAGATTGCTCACTGTCCAGCACAAGGCAGCACTGCCCAAACCACCTCCTTGGCCTCTACTGCGCAACGCGCCATTAGCAGCAAGCGCCCGGTGAGCTCAGACACCCCAGCAAGCGATCGATCGCGCACACATGGCTCAGATGCTCTCCGCCATGACCATGCTGGATGCCGCCTCCGCCATTATGCCGAAGCAGCAGCACGTCTGCGTGGATGCGCCGGCATCGGGCATCACTGTCCTGTCGAGGCAGGCGGTGCGCCCGGACGGCCCGCCGTCGGCGATCGGGGACCTCACGCTGTCCGTCTCCGACCTGCCCATGCTGTCGTGCCACTACATCCAGAAGGGCCTCTTCTTCCCCGCCCCCGACGTCCCCATGGCTTCACTCGTCTCGCTGCTCGCGTCCACGCTCTCCCGCGCGCTCGCCGTCTTCCCGGCCCTCGCCGGCCGCCTCGTCACCCTCCCCGACGACCGCGTCGTCATCCGCTGCAACGACGCCGGCGTCGAGTTCCACCACGCCGTGGCGCCGGCCCTGTCGCTGGACGACTTCCTCGTGCCTAACGCCGACGTGCCGACCAAGCTGACGAAAGACCTGTTCCCCATGGACCGTACCGTGAGCTACGACGGGCACCGCCGCCCTCTCACGTCGTTTCAGCTCACCGTGCTTGGGGACGGCGCCGTCTTCATCGGCATCGTCGCCAACCACGCCGTCGTCGACGGCACCTCCTTCTGGCACTTCTTCAACACCTGGGCCGCTCTCTGCCGCGGCGCGTCGCCCAGGCTGCCGGACTTCCGTCGCAACTTCTTTGGCGAGTCAACGGCCGTCCTCCGTTTTGCCGGCGGCGTGGGCCCCGCGGTGACCTTTGACCCGGACGCGCCTGTTCGCGAGCGAATCTTTCACTTTAGCAGTGACGCGATTCGCGAGCTGAAGGCGATAGCCAACCGTCGGCCGAGCAACGGTCAGGATGCCGAGGTTTACGGCAAGATGGCGCACGACCCGAAGAAGAATCCCGAAGCGCGCGGCGAGATCTCGTCCTTCCAGTCGCTGTGCGCACAGATATGGGTCTCCACGACGCGCGCGCGGAGGCGGCTCCCGGCCGACGCGACGACGACGCTGCGCCTGGCGGTGAACTGCCGCCACCGGCTGCGCCCGGCGATCTCCCCGGCCTACTTCGGCAACGCCATCCAGAGCGCGCCGACGACGGCGACGGTGGCCGAGCTGGCGTCCAACGACCTGCGGTGGGCAGCGTGCAAGCTGAACGCGAGCCTGGCGGCGTACGGCGACGGCGCGATCCGCGGCGCCGCGGCGGCGTGGCAGGCGGCGCCACGGTGCTTCCCGCTGGGCAACCCGGACGGCGCGGTGATCACGATGGGGAGCTCGAACCGGTTCCCGATGTACGAAGGCAACGACTTCGGGTGGGGCCGGCCCCTGGCGGTGCGCAGCGGCCGCGCAAACAAGTTCGACGGCAAGATGTCGGCGTTCCCGGGCCGCCCCGGCGACGGCAGCGTGGACATCGAGGTGTGCCTCGCCCCGGACACGATGGCGGCGCTGCTCCGCGACGAAGAGTTCATGCAGTACGTGTCGTGCCCATCGCATCTATTGTGAGGGATCATGGATGTACTCCTACCGGTGTGGCCTCGCAAGTGGGGACGCCGTGACATGTCGTCAAGCTGCGTTTCCGTTTCTTGGACTACCTGCCTGCCTGCCTGCCTGGGTGGTGTGCAGGATGAAGCCGTTCCATGATGTGGTCATGCGCGCCGTAGCTTGCCTAGTACTCATAGACTCATAGTACTTGGATTGACTAGTAGTTCAGGAAGCAAGGTCTGCTAAGGGAGATGGGTTTGTGCAACTTGGAACCGGAAATAATGTTGTGAAGTGTTTGATTGCACAGTATTCATGAGTTGCATCTTATTGGTCAGAAATTCACTCCGGGTCCCAAGGTCACATGCTCCTGTATAAAAAAATAAAAAAATGTAGAATATTTCATAAAGTTCCGAACTTTTTGGATTAATATATACAATTTTCTACATACATGTCATTTGTGGTGCTCTGTCCAAAAAAGACAAACTAGACATTTTGTCTGGCCAAAATCAGATTTAAAAAATATCTTTTCATAGCACTTATTTTGTCTTTCTTGCACATAGCAGCACAAATGACATTCATCATGAAATTTGATACGTATGTAGAAAGTTTGTATATGTTCATCACACTTTTTTTAATTTTTTGAAATATTTTACTATTTTTTCAAAAAAAAATTGGACAGGAGCATATGAGCTCGGGATCCAAAACAACCCTTTTCGTTTGAGAATTAGTTAGTCAATATTTTTTAGACAAATATTTGACCAATTTTGTTCTATTGATGATATATTCCTTTAAACAAATATTTGACCACTTTTTGTTCTATTGATGATATATTCCTTTAGACAAATATTTGACCAATATTTGACATGAAATATGTTACATATATTATTGCCACTAAATCCGTATATAGAAAATGGGAAAGTCTCCCACCATTTACCCTACAAAAAGTTGTATACAGAACACATACCAATACAATTGCAACTGTGCCATACACTGATACACACCACATATCAACACAATATTTGTTGGTCAATGATTTTTTTCACGAATCAAAATATGTCCTACATTTTAAAATGGAGGAAGTGGTACAAGAGCACTCTTTACTATAGAACCGATGAACTCATAATATATCATCATATTGAAAAAAATAGTACGCCAGCTATCAGATCATTGTATGATGTACTCTAATTGCACACAATAAGAGAGCCATTCCACCATACATATATAAAAACAATATATGGTACAACTAGTATTCTCTGAGTCATTGACCACTTGGGTCTCTTTGATTCAAAAGATTCACAAAGAAAATGAGTGAAATAATACATATTATTTTATAATCAGAAAAGGGGTATTTTCCGGAAGAAATTGGATTCAATGGAACTTTTATACGAAGTTTAGTTCAGAAGTGCCCATAGACTAATTTTTCCCTTGATAAAAATATGTCTACTCTTTTTGGCGTACATTGTCTACATTATTGGGCAGATACTTTGTTAAAAAAATTCAGCTAGTTTACATAAGAAGAACACATAGAAAAATATGATTTGGAGAATAGTTGTACTCCTATATAGTTTATCCACGCGGTCAACTCAACAATTCATATATAATCCTTTTTATACTTTTTTTTACATCTGGTTGTTTCTTTTATGGACCGACACTTGGTTGCAGAATATGGCACAACTGCACATGGCATGAAGCTTCCATATGTTGTTGAAAACTCGAAATGCGTTCGGTGTTGACAAATGGAGAAGCCGGTAGCACTCGTGGGCACAAGAAACATGAGAAAAAGGGTCAACGATGAGTGTTACAGAACAGAAGCCACGTTCTTCTGGGAAATTCACTTTGGCACCCGAGAGCATATGCTCCCAGTTTCTAAAACTCGTTTTACTCAAATTTTAAAATTTATAAATTTTGGATAAAAATTCCAGGCGCACGTCTTGACATTCTTTACGCTTATGAAGTCGTTTCACGTAAAACCGACTTTTTTTATGTCGTGTGTAAAAAGACAAAAATTGGTGTAAAAACGGCTTATCACGAGATTTTTTTTTGTCTTTTTTACATAGGTCACAAAAAATATCGGGTTTTTACGAAACTTCTTTGTTGTAGGGAGTAGTCTGAAGCTATCATCTGGTTGTAATCTAAAAAAGCAAACATTTGGTCCATTCGTTTTATTTATTTTTGAGGGTATGGTCCATTGATGTTTGGATCTTCTCAAGAGGCCATCGACATGTCGATGTTTCTATTGGATCAATCGGAATCAACTTTGTTTTTTTGAGAATGAACTGTTCTACGGGACTGGAAACTCAGGATACCCGATGATAATCCAGCCCATCTAATAAGAAAGGAAAAGGCTCGTCGTCATGGGCCGAAAGAGAGAAAACCCACGGCCTCTTTTCACCACGACGGTGAACCGGTCAAGGCGTCAGGCACCTTATAGCGGGCTCATCAACGCCTCTGGCAAGGAGTTCGTCCTGTTCCAGTTGTTAGGGTTGTGGTTGTTCTTCTTCCTGGACCTCGTGTTCTTCAGTTTCTTGCTCTTGTATCCGTTCTGTTGTAATGTTCGATCTATATGAATACAAGTAGCTTTCTCAAAAAAAAAAAATAATGGAACTTTTGCAACGTGCTGCGAGTTTGCTTAACTCTTTATCTAGATCAAGGAAGACCCTACCGGAAGAAAGATCACCTACTGGAGTAAATTTTCCTACCTACCACAGTACCACCCCATTGGCCTGGGATAGTTAGCGGTCACCCTGTAATTAACTAATGACTGTCCATTTTCAGTTTAAAGGAAAAACTACTTTTAATTTTTTTGACGGGTACGTAAGTCATCTATAGAAACTAGAACGACACCCCGCGCGTTGCAGCGGGTCTCTCTTAAGAAATTTAATAAAAGTCATGAAACTTGAAGTTGTCTAAAGAAATATGCAAGATTTAGTTAATCATGGCAGTCGAGATGCTAGAAATTTTAGACATCGAATGTATGTGTGGTTATCGTTATGCTTTAGGGTGTATCTAATTGATATAGATACGATTGTATCAACGGGTTGAAGAAACGGGTGTTGTTGATGGCTTGCATGAAGATAACATGCACATTGTCGCATAATATTTCTACAAACTATTTGAGTGAGTACATATAGAAGAGCTATTTCCATCCTGAAAATAATTAGCAAATGGTTCACGGCCAAAACTTATTCCGGTGTTCTATTTGCACATGATTTACTTGTGTAACTACATAGCGACATGGTGTGATCTTATCATTCGAACATAAAAAAAATGGTGTGGATGCTTGCTTATAGAGATAGAAAGTAATTAATAATTTTAGTGGGTGAGATGGACAATTGATTGGCTAAAAGAGCAAATGATGTGGATAGCTTGCATGTGGAGATAGAAAAATATTAATTACACTTAGTGGGGTTTTGTTTTATAAGAAGTATAGATTTCTGCATGCACACAGTATGACAAAATTAAATGTCGCCAAGATTGTTTGCCATTTTAAAAATTCAGAATATTTTATCCGTCAAATGATAGATCTAATTTAAGATACATTTTCACCAATAAGACGTTTGATATCCGAGTTACTGTTTTTTTTTGCATTATTACAGTTTTCCCATGCTTGCTCTTTAACATGTTTTCTGCCGAATATAGAAACTATTCCTTATCTTTTTATTACTAGCAAATTTACTTGCCGCTTCATCTTTTGTATTACATGCCGACAGTCGACATACGATCTTTCAAGTACATTTGGAGAATCGAAGCAACATGTTCTAAACTTCTAATAAAGAAATCGATTATCTATATTTTTTTTGCTTTATCTAATTCTTCACATGTTTTGCCTCCTTTTGCATATTCAGTAAGAGAAGCTTAGAATAAATATACATATGCAATTACAAAAGATCAAACCAGTGATTTTCACGTCCATTCTTGAGTACTACAAAAAAATAGGACACCACATCGAGGTAGCGGGGACTGAAGATGACACCAGTACCAACAATGTCGAATAGATCGGCTAAAAATACTTTTAGGATAAAAATGTTATTGTTATTTTACCATATCATGTAAAGGGCAGCTCGTGGGAGGATGCCAGGTGGACAAGACGGTCAAGATCGTGGTGGGCACGTCGGACTGCCGGTGGCTCTGGCGGCGGCGCCCGTGGGCGTCGCAACCTTGTTGAAGGCGTCGGCGACGCAGTTCGAACTCCACCCATATCGCTCCGGGGGAAACCCTAGATCCGCTCTCGGGTCGGATGTTGTCGGCGCTTGGCGTCGTTTTCCCTCTTGGGCAACATCTAGGAGTTGGACCAGTCTTGGGAGACCAGTGGATGATGGTGGTGTTCGAGCAGGTGGTGCGGCGTTCAATCTACCGTGTCAACGCCGACGGTTCCCGGCAGCGTGGTGCAGTGGGGGCTCGAGTGGTGGCGGAGTCTATCGCCGTGGCGGCAATGATGGCAGACTTGGTGCGGGTCTTGGTTACAATCTACACTCTGGAGAAGGGTTCGCGGAAGATGATGGTGGCGACCTCCGGAGGATGGGCACAAGAGGCGTCACCTCTGGATTTAGCCGGTGAGCCGGCATTGGCTTTAGCCGAGGCACAAGGCCTCTTCTTTACCTCGTTGTGCTAGTGGGTGGTGTTTTCACCTAGTTTGGCGGCTTCGGTGTGTATGTTTTTTTGTAAGGCTTTGTGCCGGTCTTTGTGGAATTTTTGAAATAAAATAGCCGTGTGCATCTTTTCGATGCAGAGGCTGGGATGCCCCTTTTCGATTTTTTTTTACCATATCATGTAGATCTATACAAAATACAAATTTACATGCAATACCAGCATATGGAAGTCAATGATGACACTGGTAAATACTTTCAAACGAAAAAAGGCCTTAGACAAGGTGGCCCGTTATCGTCGATACTATTTAATATAGTGGCTGATATGTTGGCCATTTTGATCGAACGCGCTAAGTCTGAGGGCCATATTGAAGGAGTGATTCCACATCTAGTTGATGGTGGCTTATCGATTCTTCAATATGCCGACGACACAATTCTTTTTATGTAACATGACATCGAAAAAGCTCGTAACCTAAAGTTAATCTTGTCAGCATTCGAGCAATTATCGGGTCTTAAAATAAATTTCCATAAAAGTGAATTGTTTTGTTTTGGCGAGGCCCAGGAAAACGCCTCCTTGTATGCCGAGCTATTCGGTTGTACGCAAGGTCAATTTTCCATCAACTATTTGGGTATTCCGATCCATTTTCGGAGACTCACTAATGCTGAATGGAAGGTGGTGGAGGAAAGACTTCAAATCCGGTTAAATAGCTGGAAAGGCAAACTCCTATCCCTGGGGGGAAGATTGGTTCTCATTAATTCAGTACTAACAAACATGGTACTGTACATGATTTCCTTCTTCCAACTACCCAAAGGTGTCTTAAAACGATTGGATATCCAATCAAGATTCTTTTGACAAGGAGATAGTGAAAAGAAAAAGTATCGACTTACCAAATGGAGTGTGGTTTGTCGGCCAAAAGACCAAGGTGGGCTCGGTGTTCATGACCTTGAGGTCAAGAATAGAGCCCTGCTTGGCAAGTGGCTATTCAAGCTTCTTTCTGAAGATAGAGTTTGGCAAACCCTCCTAAGGAGAAAGTATGTGGGTGATTTTAGCGCCCCGACCCCAGAGCTATACAGTGAAACGTTGTGTAACCAGTCATGCTACACAATCGAGGGTTACTGGGTTTACCAATCCCAGGCCAAAACTCATTGGCAGGCGTGCTCGGAATACATCATCGGCACACAACACCTCGATCATGCCATAAGCTCAGACATCGCTTTCACGTATAGCAAAGAGACCAAGACTGCGAAACAACTGGCACATCACAGACTCTACGACACAAGAGATCATAGTTCAACTCATATATGAGAAAGATAGCAAATATCACAATCAGAGGTCACAGACCCATCATTACATCAAGCGGAAGCAAATATAGTTGTCTAACAACAAGATCCAAATTATGGCCTAAGAGGCCTACATTAACATATCCTAGCCAGCCTGTTCCGAGACGTCCCAAGCTGCCACCTGGGAACCCCAGACTACTCGTCGATGTCAATAAAGAACCCACCTTCCAGTTCGGTGACGTCCTCCTCTGAAACAAAATAATAATCAACAAAGCAAGGCTGAGTACGACATACTCGCAAGAATTAGTAGGGCGATATAGGCCCAATGCTGACGGAGGCTCTACTGCTGTATGATGTAGCTAATTTGCATAAAGCTAGTTTTCCTTTTAAAAGAGATAAAGACCCATGGCATCGTCTACTCAGAATGTTTTCCGAAAAGGGATAAGAGAGTAAACTTTCATCTGTGGTTCTCATCGAACCATTTGTAGCCAACACCAACTCATCTCCACCAAGGCACCCCCTCGAATCACCCTCGAGGAAATGAACCTTTATCACACGTTGATTATGCAACCTTTAGCTGCCATATCAATTAAGTTAATGTTCTCTGTGATCTTATCGTCCATTCCCAAGTCGTCCATAACCGCGGACACGGATTTTCGAAAAGATTAAACCCTGCAGGGGTGTACTGTTTTTAGCCATTGGTACCGTCCAACTCACCTGATTGGCCCTCTTTCGGGGAAGGCCGGCGAGTGGGCGCGGTTAAACCTTTACCTCGCGTGAGACTATCCAAGAGTCATCTGTGGCGACAGGACAAGTTTACCCAACCTATTTCAGCCCCTGCCCCCATCGCCACTTCCTAAACACCACCATCCTCATCAGTTCTTTTTCCGCTCACACACACGGAAAATGGAAAGCGCAAACTAGAGGACCCTTGGATACGCCCGCACAAGTTATTCAGTTAGTAAGGGGCCCATACCCCCACCGTTGGTAGCACGCTAGTCTTGGTTCAAGAGGTAAAGAACTCGCACCTAGGGGCAGGAACGAGACAAAACACCATTCCCGATGGCAACTCATCCCAGCCTTCTTAGCAATTTAATTAAGCATCACACGTATCCACCATGCCCAATCATTCCATCAACATCATCAATATGGAATTTAATCAACGGACATAACTAGCATACGACTAAGCATGGCTAAGCATAGCTAAGCATATAAATACAACCATTATATCTTTTCTCCGGCCAACACATCAAACCTAGGGTTTATAGGAAGGGAAGCATGTGATGGTTCAGGGGATAAACATGCATTCATAGGATACTCTAAATCTTGATCAAAAGAGACATTTGAATCGCATGCAATATTATGGTGGATAAAATAGTTTGTAAAAACAATTGGATGCTAGATGCCAAGAAGGTTAGGTTAGTTCTTGCCTTGCTGATAGTACTGGGCGCGTTGATCGTCGAGGTATTGTGGTGGAACCTCGACTCCTGAATCTAACGAAACACAACAATAACAGGAAAACGAAATAAATAACACGAATACAAGGTGCAATGCACAATCATGATGAGATGGTCAAATTATGCATTGAAATCATATTTGGCATGTCCCACAAGTTAAATGGAACCACTAAATTAAATATCGCAATTAACGGGTCAAAACTCCATATTTAACTTAGTGAATTGCATTATTATCCAAAATGTCCAGTACTGAATTATGGGTCCTAAATGCATGAAAATGACATTATTAGGAAGATATTGTCGTGCTAATCGTTTTGATACCTCGTTTGCATTTTTCCGATTAACGATGAATAAATGGCGAATTAAACGGTTAAGCAACTTAAATCATTTTAACCAATTCGAATAATGACATCAAAGGGAAAGTTGGTTTCATACTGTGAAATTAACATGGCTAGATAGCATTTGTTTTTCTGGTCATTTTGACATTTTATTCACAATTTTTGAGTGATTATTTCTCAAGTTGTGATTTTCCCAAAATTGGAATCAAATCTGCCATTTTAATAATTTTAGATAAACAGCAACAATATTACATCTAAAATTCTCTCAAATTACATAAACTTGTAGATCATTGTTCACTGAACATTTTGAGAGCTTATTCATAATTTTTGGATGAGTAGAACTCAAGTTGTGCAATTTCCAAAATTTGAATTAAATCTACCATTTTAGTCTTTGTTAATTATAGGCAATTTATTTTGGTCAATTAATTCTACCAATGGCAATAACATATGGACAATTTCTTCCTGAGCATTTTGGTATATTATTTGCATTTTTTGGACTTATGGTTCAAAAGATATGCAATTTCCAAAAATTTGAATCACTTCACATAGGATTTGCATTTCACATTTTAAATTCAAATTTTACAATTCAATTGCATGTATGAGTTACATATTTGAATAGGTCATGAAATTATAAACTTTCTGATACCTCATTTGCATTTTTCTGTGTTACCAAATATTAGATATTGCATTTACAAGTTTCTGTTAAAATCTGAAATTCACAAAATTGAAGAACTGCTGACGTCAGCATGACATCACAGAGGGGCTGCGGTCTGGTGGTCACGAATTCGTCGATTCGGTGCGGAATTGGGCGCGGGCAGCTGCTCTACTAGCTAGAGTAGAGGGAGGGAAGCAAGGGGGGCGGCGGCAGAGGACCAAATGGTCGCCGGAGAGCCGGCGGCGACCATGGCCGCGGCGGCGGACGACGGTGCACGATGGGGGCGGCGGTGAGCGGGAGAGGGGGAGCAGGAGGGTGTCCACGAGGACGGCGCGCTCACCAGGAGCATGAAGAGCAGGTCGGCGAGGGACGGGGAGGCCGGACGGCGAGGCGGCGGTGCTTGTACGGCGGCGGCCGGCGCGGGAGAAATCGCTCGATTCGCGCGACCGGCGGCTCCCTAGCACGCACGGCTCGAGGAGGAGGTAGAGGAGCTCGAGGCGGTGACGATGGCGGCCTCGGCTTGCTTCCGGGCGGCCGCAGTTGACGGTGGGCGCGACGGCGGCGGCGTCGAGCAGGAGCTCGAACTAGGTTAGGGTTAGGGTTTGGAGAGGAGCTAGGGAAGAGAGGAGAGAGCAGGGCGCCGTGGGCTGCTTATTATCCACCAGGGGGGCCAGGGTGCGGGGGAGGCAGCAAGGCAGTCGACACTGGCGACAGCGGCATGGCGACAGTGAAGCCACTGTCGCCACAGGGAAGAAACACTTTTGCAAAACCCCCTGGCCCATTTCTTCTTTTCTGTTTTTCTTTTAAATTTGAAAACAACACCCTTTTCATATTTAATTGAGGCATTTAATCATTTTCAAAAATTAGGAAATTATTTAGGGAGGCTCCTGATAATATTTCCAAGCTCCACAAAAATTTGTGCTGCAAAATAAAAAGTTTTGCATAACATTTGTTCATAGTGTTTTAATTAAGGCAAAATTTAATAATTTCCAAAATCCATTTACTTGGGGTATTTAAACATCCTCAAAATAATTGAAATTATTTATGGAGACTCATAATAAGATAAGCAAGCTCCCCATAATTTTATTTTGAATTTTTGAAAAGTTTAACTTGGTTTCAAATTAAGAATTGGTTTAACTCAAGTTTGAAGTCCCAATTTATTTAATTGTTTGGCAAGAATTTTACTTTGCCAAATAATTATGAAATGCATTCTTGGAACTTCCTGGACAAATATGGAAACTCAAGAATATTTGGTTTTGCCAATTTGAGCAATTGCACTTGGGTTGAAAAATTGAGGAGGGTTTTGCTTCCCTTTAAGTGTTTTTCAATTTGTTGCTTTGATTAAATTTAGTAATTTAATAATGTATGCCATGATGTAATGAAAAGAAAAAGTGAAAATTTGGCCCATATTTTAGGGTACCAAATCTGGGTTGTTACATCGATAAAGCGGTATCTCAGGTTCTTTGAAAACTGGGTGATTCACACTTCTGGGCAGGCCTTATGGCTATGAAGAAGTTCTCTTTTCCATTTGGATCTTTCTCAATCAGGAATGGATCGGAAATTAGGTTCTGCGAGGATAAATGGCTTGGCCAATCCACTCTCCGAGAACAATATCCAGCTTTGTACAATATTGTGCAATACAAAGGCGACACGCTAGCAAAGGTGATGGGTTCTTCCCCACCAAATGTATGGTTCATAAGAACGCTTTTAGGGCCGAGACAAGCATCTTGGAATGCCTTGCTTCTCCGGTTGGACTCTGTCCATCTGCCGGAAGGCCCTGATAAACTTCGATGGAATCCCACTAAGAATGGTATTTTCTCGGTTGATTCTATGTATAGAGCTTTAATTCAGCCTGTAGTCCTAGTCGATACTAATAAGAAAATTTAGAAGATGAAGATCCCGCTAAAAACGAAGGTGTTTGCGTGGTATCTTCGTCGAGGTGTAATTCACTAGTAGAAAACGGACCTTTCGTCCAGAGCAAGATTTTGCTCTAGTCTCGGATGAATTAGGAACCGGGACTAGAGGGGGGCTCAAGTCCCGGTTCATCGGCTACGAGGCCGGCAGCTTCTAGTCCCGGGTCGTGGGAGAGCTCTAGTCCCGGTTCGTATAAAGAACCGGGACTAAAGGGTTGGGGCGGCCGCAGCTGCCGTGGGGTCCAGCACGAGACCCTTTAGAACCGGTTCGTAACAGGAACCGGTTCTAAAGGTTTCCCTATATAATCTCCTACCCTGTGAGCTCCATTTTCCCTGCTTGAGAGCACACTCCATTTTTGCTCTCTTTCCTCTCCCGAGCTCGAGTTAATCCCCATTTTTTCCCCACCATTTGTCAAGATATTGGCGGCACCCATCTATCCAAGAGTCAGCAACTTCATCCTTTATTCCAGCGGCATTGCAAGTTTAGCTCATTTCATTGCTAAAATTTAGCTCGTATCATTTTTGTAGTGCTAGCTAGGTGTTTGATGAAATGCCAACTTAGAGAGTTCATTTGTTTTATATATGCAATTTGAGCTCTAAATTAAATTATGATTTGTAGGTTTTAGTGTCGTCCCGTCCCCTTCCTCACCGTCGTCGATCGTCCGCACCGTCCCGTCGTCGGCACCAGCTTGGTGAGTTTCTTGTTTTTATCTTTTTTTGAAGATTTTTTTTAATTGTATGATTTAGATGCATAGTTATTAGTTGTATAGTTTTTTACTTCTATGACTGTTTGTTATATGTATAGTGTCATGGTTTTGATATCCGTCCCCGTTGGCCCTCGTCCGGTCTATGATTCAGATGTGGTATATTATCTTTTATAACTATTTGTTTAATTTCGTGTTTATAATAATTATGCCGAACAACACTTGACATATATATATTCTTATCTAGGAGGTAGTTGAACCGGAAATTCCAACCGACTCTGTTCTCGAGATGCTAAATTTATTTGAAAAAGAAAACAATAATTTGAAAATAAGTGAAGAAGAGAAGATGGAATTGGAGTTGTATCTTTCCGATGTCGTCCATGATCACAAGATTAAGATGGATGCAATGCACTTGAAGATTAGAAACATTAGAAACTATGCCATTAATAGAGAGGCTTGGTATCATTATGCTGTTGGATCAATGGTTACCTTAGTTGCGATTTTGATCGCATTTAAATGCATTACATAGTTTAATTGTATGTTAATTTCAATGTATGTTTTAATTATGAGAACTAACATTTGGTTAGTACTCTACTTTGGTTTTAATGTGATGAACTTGTATTGATTAATTTGGTCACTTCTCTGTTCATGATGTTGTGTGTAATGATGTTTTCCCTTCTTATGCACAAAAGGTGCTCGATGAACCGGCAATGGATGTACGATGACCGACTCTCTATCGAGTACATTCAAGGCCTGCGATCTTTTCTCAATGTGGCTGTCCATGCCGTGTCTGTCGGAATGAGAAGGATTACTCTTCCTAAAAAACCCTTCACATCCACCTTATTAAGTCCGGTTTCATGTCCGGCTATAATTATTGGACGAAGCACGGAGAAAGAGGGGTAATGATGGAAGACAACGAAGAAGAAGAGAACGATGACAACTATAATTCTATGTTCCCTGAATACGGTGGTAATGCAAGGGGGGGGGGAGGTGAGGATGAAGAGACACCAGATGAGCCCATGGTAGATGATGATCTTTGTCGGGCCATCGTTGATGCATAGAGAGAAGCAGAAAGTGCAAATGAGAAGTTGAAGTTGGAGCGCATGTTAGAGGATCACAAAAAAAAGTTGTACCCAACTTGCGAAGATGGCAACACAAAGCTCGGTACCACACTGGAATTGCTGCAATGGAAGGCAGAGACTGGTTTATCTGACAAGGGATTTGAGAAATTACTGAAAATAATGAAGAAGAAGCTTCCAAAGGATAACGAATTGCCTGACAGTACGTATGAAGCAAAGAAGGTTCTCTGCCCTCTAGGATTAGATGTGCAGAAGATACATGCATACATTAATGACTGCATCCTCTACCGCGGTGAGGAGTACGAGAATAAGAATGAATGCCCGGTATGCGGTGCATTGCGGTATAAGATCAGACGAGATGACCCTGGTGATATTGAGGGCCAACCCCCCAGGAAGAGGGTTCCTGCCAAGGTGATGTGGTATGCTCCTATAATACCACGGTTGAAACGTTTGTTCAGAAACAAAGAGCATGCCAAGTTGTTGCGATGGCACAAAGAAGACCGCAAGAAAGACGAGATGTTGAGACACCCCGCTGATGGGTCGTAGTGGAGAAAAATCGATAGAGAGTACAAGGACTTTGCAGATGACGCTAGAAACTTAAGGTTTGGTCTAAGTATAGATGGCATGAATCCTTTTGGGGAGCAGAGCTGCAGTCATAGCACCTGGCCTGTAACTCTATGTATCTATAACCTTCCTCCTTGGTTGTGCATGAAGCGGAAGTTCATTATGATGCCAGTGCTGATCCAAGGCCCGAAGCAACCCAGCAACGACATTGATGTGTACCTAAAGCCACTAGTTGAAGAACTTTTACAGTTGTGGGGCGAAAAAGGTGTACGTGTGTGGGATGAGAACAAACAACAGGAATTTGACCTACGAGCGCTGCTCTTCGTATCCATTAATGATTTGCCTGCTCTTAGTAACCTTTCAGGACAGACAAACAAGGGATACAATACATGCACGCACTGTTTAGATGAGACTGATAGTACATATTTGGTGAAATGTAAGAAGGTTGTGTACCTGGGCCATCGTCGATTTCTTCCTCCTAAGCATCCCGTAAGAAAGAAATGCAAGCATTTCAAAGATACAGAGCATCGGAGGAAGCCTGTCCGCCGTACTGGTCATGATATATTTGGTATGGTCAAGAATCTAGAAGTGATCTTTGGAAAGGGTCCTGGCGGTCAATCTGTTCCGAATGACGCCACCGGACACGCGGCCATGTGGAAGAAGAAATCAATATTTTGGGAGCTACCCTATTGGAAAGTCCTAGAAGTCCGCTCTGCAATCGATGTGATGTACGTGACGAAGAATCTTTGCGTGAACCTGCTAGGACATTTGGGCGTGTATGGGAAGACAAAAGATACGCCGGAAGCACGGCAGGACCAGCAACGTATGAAAGACCCAGACGACCTGCATCCAATGAAGACGGATAAAGGAGGTCTAAGTCCTGCCAGCTACACTCTTACGAAAGAAGAGAAGGAAATATTTTTTGAAGTCCTCAGCAGTATGAAGGTCCCGTCTGGCTTCTCGTCAAATATAAAGGGAATAATAAATATGGCTGAGAAAAAATTCCAGAACCTAAAGTCTCATGACTGCCACGTGCTTATGACCCAATTGCTTCCGGTTGCATTGCGGGGGATTCTACCGGAAAATGTTCGACTACCCATTGTGAAGCTATGTGCATTTCTCAATGCAATTTCTCAGAAGATAATCGATCCAGAAATTCTACCAAGGTTACAAAGGGATGTGGTTCAATGTCTCGTTAGTTTTGAGTTGGTGTTCCCACTGTCGTGGTGGTGCACGGACAGATGCCATAGATAGGCTTAAGGTGGGGCCGATTGGACGCTGGAGGTACCGGGGAGGGCTTGCACGTTAAGACGTACACAGAGACACACACACACGCGATTTACCCAGGTTCGGGGCTCTCGTGAGGAGATAACACCCCTACTCCTTCCTGTCTGATCTATATATGTGGATTACAAACAAGTTACAAGCTGCTCCTTGAGCTGTATAAGAAGAACTAAGAGCTCTGGGCTCTCTACCGAGTCTCGAAGCTCTCTACCGAGTCTCGGAACAGCTATGTGGCTCTCCTGCTAGCTCTCAAGGAAATGACCAAGTGTTTGTTCAGTGTCTAGGCTTCTGTGGAGTGTCGTCCCCGTTAGAGGAGCTCCCGGTGCTCCTTATATAGGGAAACCCAGGGCACAGGGTTAGGGCTGACGTTTGTGCTGGCGTAAGCCGCACTGTGGCCACGCCTGGGTCCCTGACTGCTTCCGTCACCCCCGCGTGGCCTGTCCAATCCACCAACTCCTGTGCACTGCTCCGCCGTACTGCATAGGTCAGCAGCGTGGAGGTCTGACTGCCCATGCTACCACCGAGTCAAGGAGTTGGCAGCGCGTCGCGTCCTGCCAGTGTCAGGACGCCTGCCCCGTGATTGTAGGGACAAGACGTATGCCACGACCAACGCCGAGATAGAGCTTCATTCCTCCCGATCCGGCATAGACATACCAGATATTTCCTAACTCGGTTTCTCCTCTCCTGCACATAAGAACAACAAAGAAGATTCCGATATATAGTATGCTTAATCCGACATAGGGCTATGTCGGTAAGCCCTTACCCGGTTGACCCCGGGTGAACCTATGTGTATGTCGGTTTATCATTGACTCGGTCAACTCCGAGTCGAAGCTTATTTCACCATACTGACCCATCTCGGGGGCTGCCCCCCGACATTAGTCCCCGAAGCTGGCGTGGTCCTGCAGCCTCGGATGGAGGGCCACGGCAGGTTTAGCCGAAAACCAGCATTCTTACTTGATTACTGACATCACATATGTCGGCAAACCATTTATATGTCGGAAAGCAGATTCGCCTCCCATCATGATATTCGACTCAATGTCGGATCGTTCCGACTCACAGGAAAACCCACGGCTCCTCCGAGTCATTGGTTCCTCTACGTGGCAGAGCATCTCTGCTTAACGCCTCAGCTCTTGTGCACAGATGGACGTGCCACTGGCACGCACGCCACTTGCGTCATGCCGGTTGCCTCGAAGACTGCGCGCACGCAAGCACTCAAGTGCGGTTGAACCGCACCGCTCGCGTCGCCTCGGGTCCTGCCCGATCAGGTGTGCCGCTCAGAGCCGTTGGCTCCCTGTGGCCCATTGTGGGGCGGATCGTGCGGCAGTTAAGCCGTTGAGAGGATCGTGGCGGAGATCGTGGGGTGGTAACCTCCCGTCCGTTACGGAATCGTGCGCAGAAAATCACGCGCCCACGATCTCCTCCGGCCGCTCTTAAATAATAGGGAGGGGGCACCTGTCTTCCCCTCCGCATTCACTTCTCCTCGCGTCCTTCTTCTTCCTTCTCTCCTGCGCGCAGAGCACAAGCGACACAGAGCTCGCCGCCTCCGCCGCACGCACGGATCCGCGCACGCCGACGAGCCGCCGGACGCCGACGCCGCCGACACACAGCACCGCCGTCGTACACCGCGACACCGCGGTAAGATTTCCTCTTCTTCCCTTTTGCGCATTAGCGCCTTGAATCTATAAGCATTCTACGTCCTTGTTTCTTCCCTTGTTCTTCATCGCAGCGACGCATCGGACGTCGCCGGTGAACTTATGGTCGTAGATGCGGTTTACCGCCGGTGGACTAGCCTCCGTAGCACATTTTCTC
The DNA here is from genome assembly GCA_012064385.1 of Puccinellia tenuiflora. Lineage (NCBI taxonomy): Eukaryota > Viridiplantae > Streptophyta > Magnoliopsida > Poales > Poaceae > Puccinellia > Puccinellia tenuiflora. Next base: position 1,368,467 of record QRDG01000088.1, read on the forward strand.
CTTTTTTCTCCTTGCACCCTAGCGCTCTTCGCATCTAGATTAGACACATGCATACTCTTCCCTTCCTGTTTCTTGTTTTGCTTTTTCTTTCTTCCCCCATGATGATTTTAACCTTAGTGCCCGTGCACCTCCTTTTGCAGAACTCGGCTAGCCCTCTCCGATATGTCGGACAACACCAACCTCGAGGTGGTCGAAGTAGTAGAAGAAGGAGTTGCGGATGAAGCCACCCGGGCCACCTAGGAAGGCTCCGACGTCTCCATAGCCGACATAGACTGGCTGATCCGGACTCGGCGGATCCCAGCCGAGGTGGAGTGTCGGATACCGGGTCAAGAGACATCGCCGGATCTCAGGGAGGGAGAATATGTCGTCTTCATCGCGCATTTCGAGCGCGGATTCGGCCTACCCGCCAGCACTTTCTTCCGCAACTTCCTCAATAAGTTCGGCCTTCAACCTCATCAACTTCCGGCGAACGCTTTCACCACACTTTCTGCCTTCGTCTCCTTCATCGAGGGTTATCTCGGCCTCTGGCCTACCATCGAGGCGTGGTCCAAATACTTCCACTTCCGGAAGCAAGTCGTCCCGAATCCTGCCAACCCGGATGCGGTCCGAGAGATGACTCAGTGCGGGGCCGCCACCATCGTACCTCGGCGCGGCTCCATTTTCCCCCGAATCCAAGGACTGGAGTCATGCCGGAAATGGCAGCGCTCCTTTTTCTACGTGAAGAACACAACCGAGGTTGACATGTTCAACCTGCCGAGGTTTGCCATCGGCCCCCCAACCGCGCAACTCAACTGGGGGTACAACCCGACGGATCAAGTACTGGAGGTCAACCACATCCACCAGGTCGTCGAGCAGCTCAAGGGCGAAAGATTGACATCCGATGACCTGCTCGCAACTTTCATCAGCCGCCGAGTCCTGCCTCTCCAGCGCCGAGTCCACAAAATTTGCCACATGAGTGGCCCACTGGACCCGACCCGAGTGAGCACCGTCGAGCTGGACAACGACCAGATCCGGCGGCGCATCAAAGCCATAGCCCGGACAAAGATGCCGGAGGCATGGGAATGGGGCAAAGAACCCCACAGCCGGAGCCACCTTCCACCGAGAGTAAGCACCTCCGCCGACATAACTTTTTTCACCGACATAAACTCTTATGTCGGTACAACTTTGTACTTGGTATTAATCATTTCCTGTCTCCACCATGCAGAGATTCGATCGGCAGCGGACGGAGGACGGAGAGAACCCCTCTACCAACTGGGGTAAAGACCGCGTCGAAGTCGACTCGGAAGACCCGGACGACGAGGATAACGTGCCCATTCCCGACGCCGGCTCAATTCCTGCCATGGGTAAGACTCGTGCTTCCTCCCTCCGAGACTGGTCTGAGGATGAAGACGATGATTGTCGGGTTTTAGAGGTGTACGATCCTCTCCCCGTTGCATACTCATATCCGATGTCCCCGCCCACAGCTGACTCGGACGAAGTGATCGAGGTGGCACCCCTCGCCACAGGACCCAAGGGCGCAGCTCGGAAGCGCCCAGCGGCCGCATCCGCAGATGCCGGAACCTCCGGCACCTCTGCCCCCGCGCAAAAGAAGCCGCGCTTGAAGACCGTGGTGAAGCGCCATCGCCCTGTCTCCAAGGGGTAAGATCCCTTCTTGCCGACATATACCTTATGCTCTTATCTATACCCACTTTTCTCCTCTTGCCAACATACTTTGCTGTTTTGACTTTTCAGCATGGCCCCTCTGAAGGTCCCCACTACCGGGTCCACCGACCGGGTCCCTCCAAGGACTCCGACACCACCTCGGCCCGATGACACTCGGGTTCCAAGCCCTCCAAGGACGAGCCCGGTTGCGGATATCTCGGCTCCGGAATCCGGAGTCGGGAATGAAGACTCGGTCGAGGCCGCAACCTCGGCGCCCGACCAAGTGATAAATCTTGGAGCCACCTCTTCGGCTCCTGAGGTAGAACAGACCGAGGTCCAGCAGGACTCGGAGCCACCGAGACAGCAGCAGCAGCAAGAGCAGCAGACTCGGCCGCAACAACCACCACAGCAGCAACAGACCCAGCCACAACAGCAGCAGCAAGTCCAGCCACCACCATCGCAGCGGCAGCAGAAGCAGAAGCAAGCTCCATCAGCGCAGCAGCAGCCAAAGCACAAGCCGCAGCCATCTCCCTCGAAATCGAAATCGACCTCAACAGCAAAGCCAACACCGCCACCGGCACAGCCGCAGCCACAGCAACCGACATCAAAAGCTCCAGTTCCTGCAACAGGGGTAACGACTGGAAAGGCACCGGTAACCACGGTGTAGGCTAACCCGGAACGGCAGCTAATTGTGCCACCAAGCTGTCACATCCCGAAAAAAATTCGTCCCTAATGTTAGTAATGTTTCTCGCGCCTAAAAACTTTTTCTGTTTTCAAACTATTTTCTTTGAACCAGATAGTCTTTGATTTGACTTTGGTTTTGATCTCTTAGAAAATTTCCCAATAATCCCTGATCTTTGTCAACCTCCACCATATTTCCATGTCATTGTTTTGCCGGTCGAACATTGATTCCTTTTGAACACTCCAAAACCCCTCCCACCGATCCCACCAAAGGCCACCACCGCAATTGTATCTTGAGATGAATTCTACCAAGCTACCATATGGTTCCCTCAAACATACATATCACTTCCATGGAAAAACATTTCATAGTCCCATACAATATTTCCAAGTTTAGTCATATTTCCTATTATGCCATTTTCAATCTAAAAAATTATCTGGACACCTTCCACTCATCCAAAAATTCTGAAATTTTGGTGAGGTGCATGATTTAACCTCCTGAACATTTCACTCCACTGGCCCAACCTCATTTGAGCAAGATTTGAGGTACTTCCTTTGTAATGCCCTTTCATGCCTATTTGCAATTTCCAAAGCAACCCCTAGCTACAAAATCATTTTGCATTGACACTTTTCCAGATTGACAACCTCCCGTATATAACCTCATATCCCCAATATCAGAGCAATATCATTTGAGGAAGCCCACTTGGCATGCCCATGCCATTAGGGCATTTTTGGACACCGAATTGTTTGACCAACCTCCCTGTATCCAACTGATATCAAACTGCACAGACATACTATATACACCTATCCTAGCCTACTGTGAATTTTGGGGATTTTTCTGAGATGGGGAAGACCTCTGTCATTTCATCGAACACCTGGCGCAACCCCGGTTTTCTGAAAATCTTATACATAAAAGTTTGTCGCCTTTGAGTGATTCTAGTTTTGTTGTGTTGGTCTCGTCGTTACGAACCCAGTGGTGCGGCCCGTTTTCCATTTCATGCCCCGAGTCAACGGGAACGCGACGATGTCGCTCGCGTCGCGCTCTGGACATCCCGGACGCCCGATTAGGCGTGACCTAAATCTGCCAAGCCCTAATCCCCGGCACCAGTAAATCCCCTGTGCACCACTATTCGTCCAGCTCGACGTTCCTATCCATTTCCCCGTTCTTATCCCCTCCTTCCATTTTTTTTGAGCACGTGGTCGTCGATGCTTCTCGTCCCTGCCTATATATGGAGCAGCTCGAGCTCTACCCGCGCGCGACCTCCGCTCTCACTCTCCTGTCCCCCCTGCCCAGCACTCCTCACTCCTTCTCCACTCCTAGGAGCCTGAGGCTCCGCGTGCCCGACATGCTCGTCGTGCACGGCCGTCGTGGCCGGCGGCCAGGATGAGCTCGAGCTCACTGCGTGCCCCCATGCCTCCCGAGCTCGCACCGGCGTCCACCCCAGCTTCCTCCCCACTCCCGAGCCCTCTCGCACGGGAGCACCTCATCCCCCTCCTCTCCTGCCCTTGCTAGCCATCCATCCGGAGCCTTGGTTGGTGGCCGAAGCCGCTCCGTTCTTCAGCGGCCATGGCCGTACGGGCAAGGGACGCAGACGACGCCACCCCAGCCTCCCTCCCGACCGGAGCTATCCCCGAGCCCTCCTCCTGTCGAAAGCCTCTACGCCGTACCCGAGCGGCGGAGGAGCCACCCGTGCTCGACTCCGTCATGGCCGCCGCGTCTTCGTCCTCCCGGGAGCCGCCGCGGCCGACCCCGGTTCGACCAAGGCGGCGAACCCCGCGGTCCCCGGCGCCTCTGGCCCTCCCCCGGACACGGCTAAGCCAGGCGCAGCCGCCCGCGTCGCCGACATCCCCGCCGGCCGTCCGGTCGCCGGCCTCGGCCTCCACCCATGCAGAGCCGCCATCACCTCGCCATGGTGGTCGCAGGTGCCGCGCGCCGAGGCCGCCCCCGCCCACGCCGCTCGAGACCCCAGCCGGGGTGGGGCACGGAGGTATCGCCGCCGTCCTCGTCCGCCCATGCCGGGACGGCTGTCGCCGGCGCGGCCGTTCCCAGCTCCCTGTTCGGCTCCTGTGCGGGAGCTAGAAGGAACCGATCGATAGATCGATTGAGGATAGCTCAATGCGTACTTTTTTGTTACGTGTGCTTGAAGTGAAAGCGTATTCCTGGAAAGTGCGCGACCGGCCTGGCCCGGTAAGATTCGGCCCGCGAACGTTTTTTTTCTGGAAGTGGCTGATAATTACCAGAAACTAGAAGTCCAATATCTTTTGAACCGTAGCTCCGTTTGAGGTGATTCAAATTTGTAAATTCCTAGTTTTCAGAGCTCTATCCAGAGGTATAGGTTTTACATTTTTGTAAAATGTTTATATGCTCAGCACCCGTGTATGTATGTATAGGTGTATTCCACGGTACTGGCAAGGCGAGACCCTAACCCGCGACGTGCCCGTGACCCCGAAACCAAATGGCGTCGATCTGCGAAGGCAAGCTAACCACTTGCTATGAACACTCAAGCGGTGCTGTTTGTTGCATATTAGCATGGTAGTTTATGTTATGGCTATTCGATGCTGATGTTGGTTCCTGTGATTCCATGTGAGTACTTGCATGCTAGGTTTATTTCGAGCTTAGATAGCAACGCCGTGTTTCATTTCCAGTATAGTTAGCGACGCCATGCTTCACTCATCACCCATGTGTGTTAGAATGACGTGCGAATAATTTGTGCGCCTCGCATTTGCGTGGCTTTGTCGAACCGTCTAACTGGATAATTATAAAACATGCGATCCCATGATTGTTTGCTTCTTCTCCTTCGCCGAGGTGAGGAGCGGACGAATGTCGTCTTAGGATCCTCGGAGTTGGGGGCATTTGCCAAAGAGTTATTTGCTTCTTCTCCCTCCGTCAAACTTGGCTGGCGTATGCCCGCTTTGACTGCGACGCTTGGGACGCTGGCTTTCCATTTGGGTCTTTTTGCCAAGATTGCTGACACCACGTCGAGTTAATCCTCGAGTGGAATGGATGCTTTCTTTCTTATGATTGCTTATCATCTGTCAACTGTGCGTCACGAGATATCGTGGCTTTGGTTTATATCCTGTCAACTGTGCGTCACGAGATATCGCGACTTTGTTTTCATTCCTGTAATACGATAAACCCATCAAGTGTGGGTTGAGTTCCGGCCGGCGACTAAATACATGTTGGGCACCGCCCACGTGGATTGAATCTCGTCTACTTTTCTGTAGAGTTGTGGCATGTGTTGGACGGTACCATGCACCACTCCCCATTCCGGCGACGATGGACTGGAGGAACCGCCGCAGTCAATGGAATGGGGGAACGGGATCGCGTGGACGACTTCACTAACTTTTGTAGTCGATCTGTGGCTGCTACTGGCTGGAGGCATCTCCGCCGTCGCCCGGTTGACGCTAACCAACTGCGCTGTTTATTTTCTTTTACTCAACCTGTGGCTGTCACTGGTCGGAGTTGTCTCCGCCATCGCCCGGTTGAAACTAACCATTGATTGAACTAACTATATATTGTTTGAAATATTGGGTGCAGTTTGTTTCTGTTTCATGTTGATATGATATTACGATTTTGCATTGGACTAATCTGTTTCATGTTGATATGATATTATATTTATTGTGTTGGACTAACCCTCTGTTGTTGGAATTGTTGTTGAAAGAAACTGGATTAAATGAACCAACCCTCCAAGCTTCGATAGGGTCAGTCCATAGTGCCACCAATCTGATCATTGAACGCACTACCACTGTCGCCCAAATGGGAGAGCCATAGCCTATGTAACCTATCACGCCTCCTTTGATGCTACCCACTTGGCAAGTCTAGTCGGATACTGCATAGTTGTGGTCGGGGCTAGTCTTGTGAAGGTTCCGGAGCTAGGCGTTGCTCATGAGTTGGGGACGTGCCGGATTCACTTCGTCATAAGACTTAGCCCGAGTGGTAAGTCGGTAGCTATACAGGGAGTGTCTTGGTAGCGTGAACGGTTATGTAAGTGTATCTTGCCCTAGCTAAGTAAGGTGCACTTAGATGGGTGGTAACTGCAACCTCTCGAGAGTGTGTCAACTAGCAGCTAGCCTTGTTCCTAGGTTATGGAACAGTTCAGTGTCGGTCACACTATTGTCCTTTGTCGAGTCCGGAGGTTAAACTTAAGTTCGGTGTGAAAGTAAGATGAACAACCTGATTTCACTAAATAAACAATAAGATGATGCAGAGAATGTTACTTGAGTCGTGGATGGTTAACCGCATTTGGGGGTGACGGCGTGATCGTTGGGAGCCTAGAGTTAGGCCCGAGCCAACGTCAGCCGTGCATGCCCCGAGCAGAGATATGAGGCCAGTGGGCCTAGCAGTGTGACAGATGAGATAAGGCCGTGAGGCCTAGTGGTGATGTCAGGTGATATTTAATATTTGGTACCAATGGGTACCCCCGTTATTCGTCACAGGTAAGTTCTCTTGTGTGATCCCCGGTATACGATCCAACCCCACATGGCTTGGACTCTGTGCTGGTGATACCCCTGTTATTTGCTTATGACATGATTTGTTGTGCTGCCTTGTTGCTATCCACTGGGACTGCCGTAAGTAAATGCTTGCCATGTTTAGATTATTTTCTGTCACTAGCTACTTGTTGGATGATTGCTTGACTGTTCATGTCTTGTGGTTATTTTCATGCGAGTACATCATTGTACTCAAACTGGCTTTTCATGTGGCCAGACGTTGAGAGGATTCACCTTCTACCATAGCAAGGAGATGGAGCAAGAGCGTGCTAGGATCAGTAGCCCAGCCAGATGCCTGTGGAATGGAGTCGCACCAAGCCGTTGCCGTATCTATGTCTTCCGCTGCCAGTTAAAACTCTGTCCCATGCCATACTTGGCCTTGATAATCTTTCATGCCTTTATGGCCAGGTGAAACCATTTGTAGCCCTTTGGGCCTGATTGTGTAATGATATTTCTGCTATGTTGCATTGTCGTAACGTGCGTCCGGATATCCTGGGCTGGCGCACGGGGCGACCGCCTTTCTGACGACATGTGTCAGAAGGGGGTGCCACAGAGCATGGTATCAGAGCACCAGGCTGGCTGTAGACTACCCTAGCATGGAGAGCCCCACCTTACTTTTGCCCGACAACGACCCGATGGATTTACCCCGTATCCGCCTAACCGGCATGGCCGGTGTTGGTTAATAGTATGGTGCAGTAAAACTTGTCCCAATCTTACCCAACCAGACTTGCCGGTTTCTTCCTTGAGAAGGAATCGACACTACCCATTAGTATGAGACCCAAGTCCTAACTACCTATAAAATCCCACCCTCGCTTGCTATCCTTTGCAACCCAACTCACTTGAAGCAGATCCCGCTCAGGAATCTTGCGCTCTCCTCTCTCCCAAGTACATTATCTTGAGTTTTTAGATGGCACCCACCCTTATTTTCGAGACCACCGCCGAGTTTCGCCCCGGTTTTCCACCTCTGCTGTGGGAAGCTGCTCGCGATATTATTGGTTGTGTTTCTCGCCCGGTGTACCATGTATATCGGTCTAACCTCTCCTCCTGTGTGAGTGAGTATCATGCCGATGTGTATGTCGCCACAAGTGCCTTAGGAAGCGCGACGCCGTATGTGAGTCAAAGCCACTTCGTGGATTCCCCTGAGATGGCGCTCCAAGTTGCAGCTTGGAAATGTCTCGCTCGTCTGCGATACTTTGAAGCCGCGATGGAACCTCCTGCGTCTCGCTTTTTCCCACCAAGATCCCTTGCAAGCCCCAGCCATCCCATGGTAAGCATCGAAGTGATGCTCAACTCCACTTTGTCACATCTCGTAGCCTACACCACAGCCTTGGAGAGCATCCTTGTCTACCACTTGGAGGAATGCCATTCCAATAGGCAAGCCCTTGCCCGAGTCCCGCAGCCTGCTAACAACAACCCAGCTCCGCAAGGACCAGTAGCAATTAAACTCCAGAGCCCACAACCATCAATGGAAGCTCTGAAGTTTGGACTCGATACCTTTCATCCAGGACCAGCCGTAACCCACAACCTCCAACCCCTTCGCAGCTTTGGCGTTGTGCCAGAAGGCATCCCTAAGACTCTGGCCGTGGTGGCAAGGAGCCCAGTGGATACCAAGTTTTGCTTAGGACCAAAACCGCAAGATCAAGGCAACAAAGTGGATGAGGCCCAGACCGAGTCCCCACCAAGTGAGGAGTCCTAAGTTTGTAGGTGAGAGTTGTAAGGTTGTTTGTTCTTCTTTGTTTGCTTGTATCGCATGTTATCTTGGCAGCTGTTATGGGACTTGTTATTTCAACTCCGTGAAAAAAAAATGATGTTATTTGTTCGCTTGTTAACTACTTGCTTGACGTGCGTCAAAACACCATGCCCTTTCTTCCTAAAAAAAAAAAGTTTTGAACCAATGACAGAACACTTAAAGCAGGACGTGTAGGTGAACCAAGACACATACGCCCACCCGTAAAATTAACACAACATTTGAGTGGGATATTATTTTCTAGTAGGAAAAATATTTTTGGTGTGTTGCATGACTCTAACCATTAAGTGGATGTATTTGAGGATACACTGTACCCATAGTTTTCCGCTCACTTGATAATTCATGTGTAGATCTGGTTGATTTGCCGTGCTTGTGTTGGTTGAACTAAAAACCTTAGATTTAATTTTTATAACCATAGTATCAAATCCTATGTTGATTGATTTCGTGAGCCCCTGCCATGCCATCCTTAGAATGCATGGAGTGTGATAAATATCATGCTTGGATAATATTTTGTTTTAGTAAAAAATCCTGTCGAGCGTTAAATTCTAATATTTTGTAGAAAAAGTTTTAAAATATTTTAAAAATAAGGGTGTATTAAACCATACAAGAAATATCTTGTATAACCCCGGGAATCTCTATTAGTCTCCGAATCTCGGGACGAGATTCTTTTTAAGGGGGGAAGGTTTGTCACATCCCGAAAAAAATTCGTCCCTAATGTTAGTAATGTTTTCTCGCGCCTAAAAACTTTTTCTGTTTTCAAACTATTTTCTTTGAACCAGATAGTCTTTGATTTGACTTTGGTTTTGATCTCTTAGAAAATTTCCCAATAATCCCTGATCTTTGTCAACCTCCACCATATTTCCATGTCATTGTTTTGCCGGTCGAACATTGATTCCTTTTGAACACTCCAAAACCCCTCCCACCGATCCCACCAAAGGCCACCACCGCAATTGTATCTTGAGATGAATTCTACCAAGCTACCATATGGTTCCCTCAAACATACATATCACTTCCATGGAAAAACATTTCATAGTCCCATACAATATTTCCAAGTTTAGTCATATTTCCTATTATGCCATTTTCAATCCAAAAATTATCTGGACACCTTCCACTCATCCAAAAATTCTGAAATTTTGGTGAGGTGCATGATTTAACCTCCTGAACATTTCACTCCACTGGCCCAACCTCATTTGAGCAAGATTTGAGGTACTTCCTTTGTAATGCCCTTTCATGCCTATTTGCAATTTCCAAAGCAACCCCTAGCTACAAAATCATTTTGCATTGACACTTTTCCAGATTGACAACCTCCCGTATATAACCTCATATCCCCAATATCAGAGCAATATCATTTGAGGAAGCACACTTGGCATGCCCATGCCATTAGGGCATTTTTGGACACCGAATTGTTTGACCAACCTCCCTGTATCCAACTGATCTCAAACTGCACAGACATACTATATACACCTATCCTAGCCTACTGTGAATTTTGGGGATTTTTCTGAGATGAGGAAGACCTCTGTCATTTCATCGAACACCTGGCGCAACCCCAGTTTTCTGAAAATATTATACATAAAAGTTTGTCGCCTTTGAGTGATTCTAGTTTTGTTGTGTTGGTCTCGTCGTTACGAACCCAATGGTGCGACCCGTTTTCCATTTCATGCCCCGAGACAACGGGAACGCGGCGATGTCGCTCGCGTCGCGCTCTGGACATCCCGGACGCACGATTAGACGTGACCTAAGTCTGCCAAGCCCTAATCCCCGGCACCAGTAAATCCCCTGTGCACCACTATTCGTCCAGCTCGACGTTCCTATCCATTTCCCCGTTCTTATCCCCTCCTTCCATTTTTTTTGAGCACGTGGTCGTCGATGCTTCTCGTCCCTGCCTATATATGGAGCAGCTCGAGCTCTACCCGCGCGCGACCTCCGCTCTCACTCTCCTGTCCCCCCTGCCCAGCACTCCTCACTCCTTCTCCACTCCTAGGAGCCTGAGGCTCCGCGTGCCCGACATGCTCGTCGTGCACGGCCGTCGTGGCCGGCGGCCAGGATGAGCTCGAGCTCACTGCGTGCCCCCATGCCTCCCGAGCTCGCACCGGCGTCCACCCCAGCTTCCTCCCCACTCCCGAGCCCTCTCGCACGGGAGCACCTCATCCCCCTCCTCTCCTGCCCTTGCTAGCCATCCATCCGGAGCCTCGGTTGGTGGCCGAAGCCGCTCCGTTCTTCAGCGGCCATGGCCGTACGGGCAAGGGACGCAGACGACGCCACCCCAGCCTCCCTCCCGGCCGGAGCTATCCCCGAGCCCTCCTCCTGTCGAAAGCCTCTACGACGTACCCGAGCGGCGGAGGAGCCACCCGTGCTCGACTCCGTCATGGCCGCCGCGTCTTCGTCCTCCCGGGAGCCGCCGCGGCCGACCCCGGTTCGACCAAGGCGGCGAACCCCGCGGTCCCCGGCGCCTCTGGCCCTCCCCCGGACACGGCTAAGCCAGGCGCAGCCGCCCGCGTCGCCGACATCCCCGCCGGCCGTCCGGTCGCCGGCCTCGGCCTCCACCCATGCAGAGCCGCCATCACCTCGCCATGGTGGTCGCAGGTGCCGCGCGCCGAGGCCGCCCCCGCCCACGCCGCTCGAGACCCCAGCCGGGGTGGGGCACGGAGGTATCGCCGCCGTCCTCGTCCGCCCATGCCGGGACGGCTGTCGCCGGCGCGGCCGTTCCCAGCTCCCTGTTCGGCTCCTGTGCGGGAGCTAGAAGGAACCGATCGATAGATCGATTGAGGATAGCTCAATGCGTACTTTTTTGTTACGTGTGCTTGAAGTGAAAGCGTATTCCTGGAAAGTGCGCGACCGGCCTGGCCCGGTAAGATTCGGCCCGCGAACGTTTTTTTTTTTCTGGAAGTGGCTGATAATTACCAGAAACTAGAAGTCCAATATCTTTTGAACCGTAGCTCCGTTTGAGGTGATTTAAATTTGTAAATTCCTAGTTTTCAGAGCTCTATCCAGAGGTATAGGTTTTACATTTTTGTAAAATATTTATATGCTCAGCACCCGTGTATGTATGTATAGGTGTATTCCACGGTACTGGCAAGGCGAGACCCTAACCCGTGACGTGCCCGTGACCCCGAAACCAAATGGCGTCGATCGTCGAAGGCAAGCTAACCACTTGCTATGAACACTCAAGCGGTGTTGTTTGTTGCATATTAGCATGGTAGTTTATGTTATGGCTATTCGATGCTGATGTTGGTTCCTGTGATTCCATGTGAGTACTTGCATGCTAGGTTTATTTCGAGCTTAGATAGCAACGCCGTGTTTCATTTCCAGTATAGTTAGCGACGCCATGCTTCACTCATCACCCATGTGTGTTAGAATGACGTGCGAATAATTTGTGCGCCTCGCATTTGCGTGGCTTTGTCGAACCGTCTAACTGGATAATTATAAAACATGCGATCCCATGATTGTTTGCTTCTTCTCCTTCGCCGAGGTGAGGAGCGGACGAATGTCGTCTTAGGATCCTCGGAGTTGGGGCATTTGCCAAAGAGTTATTTGCTTCTTCTCCCTCCGTCAAACTTGGCTGGCGTATGCCCGCTTTGACTGCGACGCTTGGGACGCTGGCTTTCCATTTGGGTCTTTTTGCCAAGATTGCTGACACCACGTCGAGTTAATCCTCGAGTGGAATGGATGCTTTCTTTCTTATGATTGCTTATCATCTGTCAACTGTGCGTCACGAGATATCGTGGCTTTGGTTTATATCCTGTCAACTGTGCGTCACGAGATATCGCGACTTTGTTTTCATTCCTGTAATACGATAAACCCATCAAGTGTGGGTTGAGTTCCGGCCGGCGACTAAATACATGTTGGGCACCGCCCACGTGGATTGAATCTCGTCTACTTTTCTGTAGAGTTGTGGCGTGTGTTGGACGGTACCATGCACCACTCCCCATTCCGGCGACGATGGACTGGAGGAACCGCCGCAGTCAATGGAATGGGGGAACGGGATCGCGTGGACGACTTCACTAACTTTTGTAGTCGATCTGTGGCTGCTACTGGCTGGAGGTATCTCCGCCGTCGCCCGGTTGACGCTAACCAACTGCGCTGTTTATTTTCTTTTACTCAACCTGTGGCTGTCACTGGTCGGAGTTGTCTCCGCCATCGCCCGGTTGAAACTAACCATTGATTGAACTAACTATATATTGTTTGAAATATTGGGTGCAGTTTGTTTCTGTTTCATGTTGATATGATATTACGATTTTGCATTGGACTAATCTGTTTCATGTTGATATGATATTATATTTATTGTGTTGGACTAACCCTCTGTTGTTGGAATTGTTGTTGAAAGAAACTGGATTAAATGAACCAACCCTCCAAGCTTCGATAGGGTCAGTCCATAGTGCCACCAATCTGATCATTGAACGCACTACCACTGTCGCCCAAATGGGAGAGCCATAGCCTATGTAACCTATCACGCCTCCTTTGATGCTACCCACTTGGCAAGTCTAGTCGGATACTGCATAGTTGTGGTCGGGGCTAGTCTTGTGAAGGTTCCGGAGCTAGGCGTTGCTCATGAGTTGGGGACGTGCCGGATTCACTTCGTCATAAGACTTAGCCCGAGTGGTAAGTCGGTAGCTATACAAGGAGTGTCTTGGTAGCGTGAACGGTTATGTAAGTGTATCTTGCCCTAGCTAAGTAAGGTGCACTTAGATGGGTGGTAACTGCAACCTCTCGAGAGTGTGTCAACTAGCAGCTAGCCTTGTTCCTAGGTTATGGAACAGTTCAGTGTCGGTCACACTATTGTCCTTTGTCGAGTCCGGAGGTTAAACTTAAGTTCGGTGTGAAAGTAAGATGAACAACCTGATTTCACTAAATAAACAATAAGATGATGCAGGGAATGTTACTTGAGTCGTGGATGGTTAACCGCATTTGGGGGTGACGGCGTGATCGTTGGGAGCCTAGAGTTAGGCCCGAGCCAACGTCAGCCGTGCATGCCCCGAGCAGAGATATGAGGCCAGTGGGCCTAGCAGTGTGACAGATGAGATAAGGCCGTGAGGCCTAGTGGTGATGTCAGGTGATATTTAATATTTGGTACCAATGGGTACCCCCGTTATTCGTCACAGGTAAGTTCTCTTGTGTGATCCCCGGTATACGATCCAACCCCACCTGGCTTGGACTCTGTGCTGGTGATACCCCTGTTATTTGCTTATGACATGATTTGTTGTGCTGCCTTGTTGCTATCCACTGGGACTGCCGTAAGTAAATGCTTGCCATGTTTAGATTATTTTCTGTCACTAGCTACTTGTTGGATGATTGCTTGACTGTTCATGTCTTGTGGTTATTTTCTTGCGAGTACATCATTGTACTCAAACTGGCTTTTCATGTGGCCAGACGTTGAGAGGATTCACCTTCTACCATAGCAAGGAGATGGAGCAAGAGCGTGCTAGGATCAGTAGCCCAGCCAGATGCCTGTGGAATGGAGTCGCACCAAGCCGTTGCCGTATCTATGTCTTCCGCTGCCAGTTAAAACTCTGTCCCATGCCATACTTGGCCTTGATAATCTTTCATGCCTTTATGGCCAGGTGAAACCATTTGTAGCCCTTTGGGCCTGATTGTGTAATGATATTTCTGCTATGTTGCATTGTCGTAACGTGCGTCCGGATATCCTGGGCTGGCGCACGGGGCGACCGCCTTTCTGACGACATGTGTCAGAAGGGGGTGCCACACAAGCAAAGGTGCAGCGACATCCGGCAGTGTCCAGACCGCTAGCTGGGGGTTTGCCCCCTTGCGAACACTTAGCGGGAAAAGCTTGGGCTCCCTTGAGCACTACAACATGGACTGGAACGCCGCCGACCTGAGCGAAGTTAGCTCGAAGTCACCAGCGGGCCAAATCGTCTCCGAACACCCGGCGGGGCCGAGTCTGGTGGCTCAAAAGATGTCCGCAGCCAAAGCTGCCCTTCTCGCAGCCGACCAAGCAGCTGCGGTAAGTTGTGCCGAGTAAATATAACTCGGTTTACTTCTTTAATATAAATATCATCTATCCCCAGTCCCCGAGATTCGGGTCGAGTGACTGTGGCTCGGCCGAGTAAAGCTGACTCGGTTGAGTGAGGGTAACTCGGCCTGAATCTTCATCAACAATACTAACATTTCTTCTTTTCAGGCTTGCATGACCAAGCGCACACAACTGCACCGCAAGCTACTGCTGGAGCACAAGGTGCTCTCCGACAAGTTCAAGCTGCTCCGGGCCAAGCTGGACCAAGTAGCTGACTCGGCGCTCAAGGCCGAAGGATTGGAGAAACGGATCTCGGAAATCGAGAGTAAGCCATATTTTGCCTTTCAACTTGCACTTGCATTAGTTTTCTCATTCTGACATCAGCTACCTCGGCACAGCCGCACAGAAGGAGCGCGAGCTTGCGCACCAGGCCGAGCTGAAGAAAGAGCAGAAGGAGGTGTCTCGGCTGAAAGCCGAGCTGGAGAAATCTCAGGGTCGAGCCGCCGAGCTGGAAAAGACTGCCGCCGCAGACCAACAGCTCCGAGAAGAGGAGACTCGGACACTCAACGAATCTCTTGAAGAATCCAAATCGCAGGCAACCTCGGCTGAGAGCGAGCTCCGAGCTCTGAAGACAAAGATTGCGAAGTGGCTGGTGGACATCTCCAGCATCAACTCCGAGATGGACAGTAAGCCCCCTTCCCCTTCTGCCTTTATTCAATTTCTCACTTTTATCCTTATGTGACTTACCTCGGCATTAGCCATTCCCTACTCAGAACACTTCCCCCACACCAAGGCCACCGCGGACAAGAGCGCTGGAGAGCACCAGTTCGAGAAAATCCAAGATGGCCCGATCTCGTCCGATTGGGATATGGATACTCACTTGGTGGCCCTGAAGGCACGCTTGGTACCGATGAGGGCTATCGGGATGAATCTCCTCACCTCTGCGATCCGGGCTTACAATGTTCTCTGGCCCGGGTGCGAGGCCCCTGCGATTGTCGACGAATTGGCCAAGTGCTTGATGGCCTCCGAGGCAAGGCTCGATGACTGGCGATCATCCGCCGCCCGAGTCGGCGCAGACGAGGCCTTAACCTATGTGCTGTCTTGGTACGAGGAACTCGACCTCGAGATGCTGAAGACCGTGCGTGACGGATCGAAGTGGCTCTCTGACCCGGAACTCATCCGGCGTCGCCAAGAGCTGGCTCACTCCCTCATTCAATATGCTCCGGTGCACAGCTTTGTCCCGGGTGAGCGGGTTCCTCAAACAGAGGAAATTGAAGTCGACGGCGAGGATGAAGAACAAGTCGATGAGGAAATCCAAGCCGACACTCCTCCCGACACAGCCACAGGTACCGCTCCGGCCCCTGCAACCAAGGATTCCACCGAAGTCTCGACCTCGGAACCGGCCAAGACCGATGCCGCTCCCTCTGCTCCAAGTAGCTGATGCTCTGCTACCTAGACTTAGAAAAAACTGAAACCATCAAATCCCCGGAATGCCGGGTGCAAATGTAATATAAACCTTTAGCTTTTTATGCTCTGGCACTTGGTTTTTTACTTTGCACAATTTTAGCATGGTTATTTATTATGTCGGATCATTCTGAACCGAGTCCCCGAGTTTATTTTCTTGTTTACCATACTTTGCAACCTCTGCTCTTGTCTACCTTTCTTGGTTTCTTGACAGTCGAGTCACAAGATTACCGAGATACGGCATACAATACTAAGAAACCTTGAGTCAAAGCTCACAATCATCCGACATAAAAGGTAGGAACGAAACAACTTGTGCCGAATCGCACTTGGGCCGAGTCCCCGAGTTTGTTTTCTTGTTTACTACCCCTTGCAGTCTCTGCCCTTGCCTACCATTTATGGTTTCTCTGGCAGTCGGGTCACAAAATCACAAAAACATAGCATACAATACTCAAAACTTTGAGACCTGGTCTAGAGCCATCCGACATAAACAAAAGGACAACAAAAGAAAACCGAATCGCTCCTGGACCGAGTCCCCGAGTCTGTTTTCTTGTTTACTATCCCTTGCAATCTCTACCCTTGCCTACCTTTCAGGGGTTTTTTTGGCATTCGGGTCACAAAATCACAAAAACATAGCATACAATACTTGCAAACATGGAAGCACGATTTTTGGAGCCATCCGACATGAAACAGAAAAGAAAACCGAATCGCCCCTGGACCGAGTCCCCGAGTCTGTTTTCTTGTTTACTATCCCTTGCAATCTCTGCCCTTGCCTACCTTTCATGGGTTTTTTGGCATTCGGGTCACAAAATCACAAAAACATAGCATACAATACTTGCAAACATGGAAGCACGATTTTTGGAGCCATCCGACATACAGGAAACAGAGATAAACATGCATACAACACAAGATTCATAGCAAGTCAGTCCCCGAGTTTCATTTCGGGGTACCGACATATCATTTCAGGGTTTCGAGATACATACAGTGAGTCCTTAAGAGTAAAAAGGGTGAAGAAGAGCTACATTCCAAGGTCTTTTGGTCTCCTCTCCGGATCTGTCCATCCTGTTCTTCACCTGTGCCTGAGCATCAATAAGATAATACACATCGTTGTTCAAAGCCTTGCTCACAATAAATGGCCCCTCCCAGGGAGGAGATAGCTTGTGCATTCCGGCGGTGCGCTGCACAAGCCTAAGCACCAAATCTCCTTCTCGAAACTTGCGAGGATTTTACTTTCCGGCTATGGTAGCGTCGGAGATTTTGCTGATATATCGCTGACTTGGACAATGCCAATTCTCGTGCTTCCTCGAGCAAATCGACATCATTTTCTCGGGCTTCCTTTGCCTCAGACTCGGTATATAATGTAACTCTTGGCGAGTCATGCTCTATGTCGGTTGGCAGAACTGCCTCTGCTCCATAGACCAGGAAGAATGGCGTATAGCCGGTGGAGCGATTCGGTGTAGTCCTTAGACTCCACAACACTGCTGGAATCTCATCCAACCAACAACCCGGAGCATGCAGCAAAGGCTCAATCAACCGAGGTTTGATGCCGGATAAGACTAGGGCATTTGATCTTTCCACTTGTCCATTGGACTGCGGATGTGCAACCGAGGCTAAGTCTAGTCGGATCCTTTTTTCCTGGCAAAACCGAGCAAAGGCTCCCTCGGCGAAATTGGTGCCATTATCTGTGATAATGCTATGCGGGTGTCCATATCTTAAGATAATATCTTTTAGGAATGACACGGCTGTGCGGCCATCGCACTTTCTAATTGGCTTTACCTCGATCCACTTGGTGAACTTGTCCACCATCACCAGGATGTGAGTCATGTTACCTCGGGCTGGTTTAAATGGTCCCACCATATCTAGACACCACACTGCAAATGGCCAAGTGATGGGAATAGTTTTGAGTGCGGAGGCCGGCATATGAATTTTGTGAGCAAACCTCTGACATCCTTCACATTTCCGGACAATGTCCTCTGCTTGCTGCAAAGCACTGGGCCAGTAGAACCCATATCGGAATGCTTTAGCCACTATAGCTCGGGAAGAAGCGTGATGACCGCATTCTCCCTGATGGATATCTCGGAGCATCCTTTCTCCTTCTTCTGGTTCGACACAGCGCTGAAGCACAGTGGTCACACTTCTCTTGTACAGCTCATGATTGATGATGGTGAAGGATTTGGATCGCCTCTGAATTTGTCTGGCCGAGACCTCATCACTCGGTAGGGTACCATCCAACATGAATGTCATGATGGGTTGCGCCCATGCCGGTACAGGGCGAGTGCCGAGTACAGGCTCGTCGATTTCCATTGCATCAACCGACATCACCACGCCCGACATAGGCTGGTGAGTCCCCGAGTCTTCCCAAGGAGTCCCCGAGTTCCGCCAAGCGGCTTTCCAATTTTCCAGCGTAGTTGCCGAGTCTTGCTCAATGTACTCTATATCCATGGAAGTCCCCGGGTCCTGCTGCTTGCCCCCGACATCCACGTCCATCGGGACGACGTCGGGTTCCGGATTACCCGGGATGAATATCGATTCTGACTCGGGTGAAGGCTTGATTGATGGCTTGCGAAGATGCTCCAGCGATACTCCGGGTGGAATGGCCTGCCGATATGACCCAATCTTGGACAGCATGTCCGCACTTTCATTATCTGTCCGCCGAATGTGTGTGAATTCGCACCCATCAAAGAATCCTGAAATTTTCTGGACATGGAACCGGTATGCCGCCATGTTGGCATCTAGGGCATCCCAGTTGCCTGATGTTTGCTGAATCACCAGATCCGAGTCACCATAACAGATGATCCGGTGAATTCCGATTTCCTTGGCTACCTTGAGTCCATGAATAAGTGCTTCATACTCGGCGACATTGTTAGATGCCGCGAAATGGACTTGCAGCACATATTTCAGCTGATCTCGCTTTGGCGAGGTGAGAACTACGCCAGCTCCCAGGCCCGTCTCTTCTTCTCTCCTTGACTCAATCACTCCTTCACAGGAGTTCCGGATCGTGCTCCACCGGGTAAGGTACTCCCGGTCCGTCTCTTCTTCTCTCTGCCGACACATGGACAGCTGCTGAGGGCGATTCGGCCTCTTGTAGGTGCTGGAGAAGTTGCTGACGAAAGCGTCGGAGAAGTCGAGCCAGCAATCAATGCTGTTCTTGTCACATCCCGAAAATTCGTCCTTAATGTTAGTAATGATTTTCTCCGGCCTGAAAAACTTTTTCGGTTTCCAAACTATTTTCCTTCCACTTGTTGGTCTTTGAATTGACTTTGGTCTCGCTCACTTGGAAATTTCCCTTATAATCCCCGATCTTTATCAACCTCCACAATATCTCAATGCCACTATTTTCGTGGTTACCTATTGATGCCACTCCAATGTTCCAAAGCCCTTCTGTCTAACCCATCAAAAGCCACCACCTCAAAAGCAACTTTAGATAAATTCTACCAAGCACCCAAATGGTTCCCTCATACATATACATCAAGCCCGTGGAAAAATATTCCATAGTCCAATGCAAAATCCCAAGGTTAAATCATATTCGCTATTATGCCATTTCCAATCCAATAATTATTCAGACACATTCCACTCGTCCAAAAATTCTACAATTTTGTGGATAGGCCTAATTTCACCTCCTGAACATTTCACTCCATTGTCCCAACCTCATTTAAGCAATATTTGAGGTACTTCCTTTGTAATGCCAATCTCATGCCCAATAGCAATTCCCAAAGCAACCCATAGCTACAAAATTCATTTGGCATTGGTACTTTTCCAAATAGACAACCATCCATATAGAACACCCTACCCAGAAGATCATGTCAGTATTATTTGGTTTAATGCATTTGGCATACCCATGCCATTAGGGCAATTTTGGACTCCAAATTATTTAACCCCCTTCCATGTATCCAGTTGAGCTCAAATTTCACAAACACACTCTATATACCTCTACGAGCTTACTGTGAATTTTGGGGATTTTTCTGATATGTGCAAAGCCTTAATCATTTCATCGAGCACCTGGTGTCCCCTTCTGTTTTTGAAATTTTGTTCAGACCAAGTTGCAAACCAGCAAAACCCTATAACTAGGAAATGGTAGAGTTCTTGTTTTGGCACATGATGACGCGAACCGTTTTAATTTTGGTGCCCTGTGCTGATAGTGGCATCTTGATGCCGATGTCGGCATGGTGGCTGTCGTGGTCGCCGTGGGCATGTCCATGCCAGGCAGCACCGACACTTCCTGGTCGACGCTGTTCAGCACCTCCCCGTCCCGTTCCGGGCCCAGCAGGTGACCCCTTACCCTGTGCCCTCCGGGAATCCCGCCCGACACCTCGCCCTCTCCAGCTCGACGCCGCCGCAAGCCGACGCCGCGGAACAGCACCGCCGTGGGTCCCCTCGCCAAAGCCTCGAGCTTATTCGATGCCCCGTGTTTCCCGTCGTCCAGCGATGCCTCGCGCTACACCGTCGACGAATTGTCCATCGTCCCGTCGCGATAGCCCTGAGCACGTCACCCCGTGTCCTCCGCCGAGACCTCGTGGCCGCTGTCTCCTCCCCAAGCCCTATAAAAGCAAGCCCCGAGCCCTCTCCACGCGCACCCTCCTCTCCCTCCCTCCCCTGGACCTCCTGCACAGTTAGATGGCGAATGTGACTCAATCTCGACCGTGGTGGCCGAAATCGTAGCCGCGGGTCCACGGATCGTAGCGGGCTATTTTGAGGATCATTTGTCGATTAAACGTGTGGAGAGACTCCTCTTGTTCTTCCGGTTCTTCCGGTGCCATCGGCTCGCGAAATGGTGCCCCATAGCCACGACATCATCATCGACCGCCGGCGACGAGCTCGCCGGGCGCGCATCCGAGGCGGCGCTCCCCTGCCCCCCTTACCCGTGACCTCCCTCCTCGGGAGCGGCGCAGCGGGGCGCTCCTCCCCATGCCATTGGTGGCCGCGGCGCCCACCGGAGCAACGGCGACGGTCGGCGGCCGAACCTGCCTGAGCCGCGTCGGGCTCCCTCCTGAGCTTGGACGACGCGGGGAAGGAGGAGGCCAGCTGGCTGCCAGCGTGGCTCCCTTGTGCCGCTGGCGGGTGAGCCCGACCTGGCCCAGCCGCCACGCTGGATAAGTGGAGGCGCATTCCGGCGGAATACGTCTCCCCGCTGCGAAGACGTATTTTCGGCGAAACGCACAACCAGCCCAGCCCAGTCAGTTGCGGCCCGTTCTGTTTTTTTTTCCAGAATGGGCAGCAGATAGTTAAACATCGCCGAGCCATATCTTTTGAACCGTAGCTCCGTTTGAGGTGAATCAAATTTGTAAATTCATGGTTTGAAGAGCTCTATCCAACGGTATAGGTTTTACATTTTTGTAAAATGTTTATATGCTCAGCACCCGTGTATGCGTGTATAGGTATTCCACGGTACCGGCGAATCGAGACCCTAACCCGCGACGTCCGTGACCCTCCAAGACCAATGGCGTCGATCGTCGAAGGCAAGTTAACCACTTGCTATGAACACTCAAGCGGTGTTGGTTTGTTTGCGTATTACCCTGTCATATCGGTGCATTTTTATTGCTTAATATCATATGTCAACTGTGCGTCACGAGATATCGTGGCTTTGTTTACATTCGTCAACTGTGCGTCACGAGACATCGTGGCTTTGTTTACACCCTGCCAACTGTGCGTCACGAGATATCGTGGCTTTGTTTTCATTCCTGTAATACGATAAACCCATCAAGTGTGGGTTGAGTTCCGGCCGGCGACTAAATACATGTTGGGCACCGCCCACGTGGATTGAATCTCGCCTACTTTCAGTATTATTATTTCACGTACCTTTACTTTCCTGCAATACGATAAACCCATCAAGTGTGGGTTGAGTTCCGGCCGGCAACTAAATACATGTTGGGCACCGCCCACGTGGATTGAATCTCGCCTACTTTCAGTATTATTATTTCACGTACCTTTACTTTCCTGCAATACGATAAACCCATCAAGTGTGGGTTGAGTTCCGGCCGGCGACTAAATACATGTTGGGCACCGCCCACGTGGATTGAATCTCGCCTACTTTCAGTATTATTATTTCATGTACCTTTACTTTCCTGCAATACGATAAACCCATCAAGTGTGGGTTGAGTTCCGGTACCCCGTCTAAATACACGTTGGGTCCTGCCCAAGTGGATTGAAGCGGCTACTTTTCTGTAGAGTGGTGGCGTGCGTTGGACGGTACCATGCACCACTCCCCATTCCGGCGACGATGGACTGGGGGAACCGCCGCAGTCAATGGAATGGTGGAACGGGATCGCGTGGACGCCTCCACTAACTTTTGTAGTCGATCTGTGGCTGCTACTGGCCGGAGGCATCTCCGCCATCGCCTGGTTGACGCTAACCAACTGTGATGTTTTACTTTCTTTTACTCAACCCGTGGCTGTCACTGGCCGGAGTTATCTCCGCCATCGCCCGGTTGAAACTAACCATTGATTGAACTAACTACATATTGCTTGAACTATTGTGTGCAGTTCGTTTCTGTTTCATGTTGATATGATAGTATGGTTTTGCAGTGGACTAATCTGTTTCATGTGGATATGACATTATATTTATTGTGTTGGACTAACCCTCTATTGTTGGAATTGTTGTTGAAAGAAACTGGATTAAATGAACCAACCCTCCAAACTTCGATGGGGTCAGTCCATAGTGCCACCAATCTGAACCTTGAACGCACTACCACTGTCGCCCAAATGGGAGAGCCATAACCTATGTAACCTATCAAGCCTCCTTTGATGCTACCCACTTGGCAAGTCTAGTCGGATACTGCATAGTTGTGGTCGGGACTAGTCTTGTGAAGGTTCCGGAGCAAGGCGTCGCTCATGAGTTGGGGACGTGCCGGATTCACTTCGTCATAAGACATAGAGTTATGTCGGTAGCTATACAGGGAGTGTCTGGGTAGCGTGAACGGTTATGTAAGTGTATCTTGCCGTCATGAAGCAAGGTGCATTTAGATGGGTGGTAACTGCAACCTCTCGAGAGTGTGTCAACTAGCAGCTAGCCTTGTTCCTAGGTTATGGAACAGTTCAGTGTCGGTCACACTATTGTCCTTTGTCGAGTCCGGAGGTTAAACTTAAGTTCGGTGTGAAAGAAAGATGAACCACCTGATTTCACCAAAGGAACGATAAGCCGATGCAGGAAATGTCACTCGAGATGAGTGAAAAGATGAGGCCAGTGGGCCTAAAAGTTGACAGATGTGGTAAGGCTGTTGGGCCTAGTTGTGATGACAGGTGATGTTTAATATTTGGTAACACTGGGTACCCCCGTTATTCGTCACAGGTAAGTTCTCTTGTGTGATCACCGGTATACGATCCAACCCCACCTGGCTTGGACTCTGTACTGGTGATACCCCTATTATTTGCTTATGTCATGATCTGTTGTGCTGCCTTATTGCTACCCACTTGGACTGCCGTAAGTAGACACATGTTTAGGTTATTTCTGTTGCTAGCTACTTGTTGCCTGATTGCTTGACTGTTCATGTCTTGTGGTTGTTTTCTTGCGAGTACGTCACCGTACTCAAACTGGCTTTTCATGTGGCCAGACATTGAGAGGATTCATCTTCTACTATCGCAAAGAGATGGAGTAAGAGCGTGCTAGGATCAGTAGCCCAGCCAGATGCCTGTGGAATGGAGTCCCTCCAAGCCGTTGCCGAATCTATGACTTCCGCTGCCAGTTAAACTCTGTCCCGTGCCATACTTGGCCATGATATTTTATCTTGCCTTGATGGCCATGTAAACCAAATTGTAGCCCTCTGGGCCTGATTGTGTAATGATATTTCTGCTATGTTGCATTGTCGTAACGTGCGTCCGGATATCCTGGGCTGGCGCACGGGGCGACCGCCTCTCTGGCGATATGTGTCAGAGGGGGGTGTCACAGAGCATGGTATCAGAGCACCAGGCTGGCTGTAGACTACCCTAGCATGGAAAGTCCACCCTTGCTTTTACCCGACAATGACCCGATGGATTTGACCCATTCCTGCCTAACCGACATGGCCGGTGTTGGTCAATAGTTGTTACAGTAGGGCTTGTCCCAATTTCTTTCCCCAGCAAGACGAGCCGGCTTCTTCCATGAGAAGCAGCCGACCTTACCCAGTGAACTTGAGACCCAGTCCTAGTTGCTTTATAACCCACCCTCGCCAGCTCTCACTGGCAACCCAACTCTTTTGAAGTA
Source organism: Puccinellia tenuiflora (assembly GCA_012064385.1). Classification (NCBI taxonomy): domain Eukaryota; kingdom Viridiplantae; phylum Streptophyta; class Magnoliopsida; order Poales; family Poaceae; genus Puccinellia; species Puccinellia tenuiflora. The sequence goes on from QRDG01000088.1 coordinate 1,392,625, forward strand.
GAATCCCATAGAGGAACCTCGCACCCTCATCCTCTCCAAAAATCTAGAACCCCAAGAAAATCCGATGGCGACCCCTAAGGCCATCATGGAAACCACTGCCAAGGACAGCTCCAACTTCCCAATGATTCTTTGGAGGGTCGTCAATGTTGCCCTCGGAAGCTCCATTCGCCCCGTGTACGTGGTGTTCAAAAGATTAGTTTCTCACGTGGGGAATGAATTCCGGGCAGAGGTGAAGATCAGCCCATGTCCTCGGGGCACAAATCAGCCCTACGTGATCCAAGGTGGAGGCATGCCTACCATCGAGCTAGCCATCCAGGTAGCAGCCTGGGAAAGCCTCGTCCGTCTCCGACACTCGGAAACTGTGTTGGCCAGCGACCGAGATTTCTACTTCCTCCCAGCCAGACCTCGGCCTGGTGCGGAGATCGTCCAAACCCCTGTCTGGGAAGAACCTGACCCCGCAGTGTTCAACCTAGTCGCTTACGCCTCCGCAATGACGAACCTCACTCGCTTCTTGCTGGAGGAACTCGTGGCCTCAAGAAGGAATCTTGGTTTTGCCCGTCTGCAGCTGTCTCTAGGGAAGAACCCACCTGCCCCCACCTACAGGGAAGCTCGAAGTAGCAGACCTCCACTCCCAGAGCCCGGCCCGTCCCAACAAGTCCCAGAGCAGGGTCCGATCCTCGAAGGTATTCCTGTGTTTCTCGACCCCGTGGAAGAAGGGGACGTGGACACCACTCTCCGGCTCGGCCGCACTCCACCCTCGGGGAAGGACCGTCAAGCGGAGTAAGATCTGTTTAGTTTAGCCTGAGTGGCGCTAATGAGTTGTGGGTTTGGTTGTAATTCCTAAGGTTGCCTGTACGCGTGTTTGCGTTGTTTGCCTTTCTGCTTGGTGTGAGCCAACCCTGTATAAGACCTGGTGTTCTTAACCCCTAGTTAACCACTTGGTTGACACATGATGGAATATCATGTTGTTTCCTTTAGACTTAAAAGTATTGTTGGGTGTTTAGTAGTCGTTGCGTGCTTGTTAACCAGTATGGTTGAAATGATTGTGCCATGCCGCTTCAAGTTTTTGGGACCATAAAATGCAGCACTACTACCTAAAATGATGTTTTCCCCGAGTAGAAATTTCTACTATCCCTGTGATAGCGCCTATGCAATTCCCTCTGCTGCAAGAACAGATCTGTGACAGCTAAGGAAAACCTCAATAATACGAATCTGGATCTAAACCATGAGAGGAGCCAGATTGGATACATCAACTGAGTTCAGTACATAAGGGAAATTTCGGAAACAAAGGATACGAGATCTACCCCAACAATAGAACACTACCACTACCTCAATGCAGATACAGAAGAGCCCCCCGAAAGAAAAATCTTACTCCCTCTCGCGCTCAGTGGCGTCACATGGAGATGAACCAGGCTCACCCGAAGCCGATACTCGAGCTGGGCGACGATGACGACGGCGGACAGCTCGAGCTCCCAGCTCGTCCCCCACCAGAGGAGCAGCCGCAGCAGCCACCGGGGACGTCCGCCAATCTCTCACCGGAGCCACGAGGAACTCGTCCACCGCTGCCGCAGCACCCCCGGCAACGCCATACCACCAATCGTGCAGGTGGCAGGCTGACCAGACCACCACCGTGAGCAGAATCACCAGCAGCCCCCCGATGGTCAACCCGAGCCACAACACACAGAACAGGTGGTCGAGGAAGCCAGCTCGCTCCGGACCATAAGTGAAATCACAGAGAAATTGAGAGAAGAAGCTCATGCTGGCGATGAGGAGAGAATCACCGAGGCCGCAATTTATAGCCCCGTCCGGCCTCGCGCGGGAAAGAAAGGAGTCGCGGGCAGTGCTCGGCCAAATTGGCGCGAGATCGTCGAGGCGCCCAAAGCCGTGATGGCCGCTGCGAGGATGGACCGCACGCGCAGCAGTACCGCAGTGGAGTGCTTCGCGCACTCAGAGCCAGCCAGGTAAGGAGGAAGAAGAAGAGAGAAAGGAAGAAGGGAACTGCCAGGTGGACCCTGGTCCCACAGGTCAGCAAGCAAGAAATAACCCTCTGTGTGCTTCTATCCTTTCCCAGGAGATCAGTCCTCGTCTCTCCAGTGTTCCGTAGGAAATTTTTTGACCAAAATTATTTTGGGGATGGCCCCACCCCACAGTGTCTATAAGCCAATTATTGGTGACATAGATGTTGTCTTTTGAAGAAAGAACCCTGTTTTTTTCCAAACCTGTGTATAATTGAAAAGGTATATACAGCGTTCAAAAAAAAATTTAAACCTAGAACAGGGACATGTTTAGCATATCCCTAACCTTTCGTTTTACAAAATTGGGTAATTGTTTGGCCAAGTTAAATCCAGGTTATTTGGTGATGACCCGTGTGTAGGTCTTGTTTGATTTTGCCATTTTGGGTGGGTTGAACTAAAAACCTTAGATTTAAACTTTTTCATATAACCATAGTAGGAGGTCCCATGTTGATTGATTGAGTGAGCCCCTGCCATGCCATCCTTAGAATGCTTTGAGTGTGATAAAAATATCATGCCTTGATAATGTTTGTTTTAGAAATATCCTGCTAAGTGTTAACCCTTTTGAGTGTTAAACCCTAGTATCGTGTAAAAAAAAGTTTTAAAATATTTTAAATCTAGGGGTGTATTAAACCATACAAGAAATATCTTGTATAACCCCGGGAATCTTTATTAGTCTCCGAATCTCGGGACGAGATTCTTTTTAAGGGGGGAAGGTTTGTCACATCCCGAAAATTCGTCCTTAATGTTAGTAATGATTTTCTCCGGCCTGAAAAACTTTTTCGGTTTCCAAACTATTTTCCTTCCACTTGTTGGTCTTTGAATTGACTTTGGTCTCGCTCACTTGGAAATTTCCCTTATAATCCCCGATCTTTATCAACCTCCACAATATCTCAATGCCACTATTTTCGTGGTTACCTATTGATGCCACTCCAATGTTCCAAAGCCCTTCTGTCTAACCCATCAAAAGCCACCACCTCAAAAGCAACTTTAGATAAATTCTACCAAGCACCCAAATGGTTCCCTCATACATATACATCAAGCCCGTGGAAAAATATTCCATAGTCCAATGCAAAATCCCAAGGTTAAATCATATTCGCTATTATGCCATTTCCAATCCAATAATTATTCAGACACATTCCACTCGTCCAAAAATTCTACAATTTTGTGGATAGGCCTAATTTCACCTCCTGAACATTTCACTCCATTGTCCCAACCTCATTTAAGCAATATTTGAGGTACTTCCTTTGTAATGCCAATCTCATGCCCAATAGCAATTCCCAAAGCAACCCATAGCTACAAAATTCATTTGGCATTGGTACTTTTCCAAATAGACAACCATCCATATAGAACACCCTACCCAGAAGATCATGTCAATATTATTTGGTTTAATGCATTTGGCATACCCATGCCATTAGGGCAATTTTGGACTCCAAATTATTTAACCCCCTTCCATGTATCCAGTTGAGCTCAAATTTCACAAACACACTCTATATACCTATACGAGCTTACTGTGAATTTTGGGGATTTTTCTGATATGTGCAAAGCCTTAATCATTTCATCGAGCACCTGGTGTCCCCTTCTGTTTTTGAAATTTTGTTCAGACCAAGTTGCAAACCAGCAAAACCCTATAACTAGGAAATGGTAGAGTTCTTGTTTTGGCACATGATGACGCGAACCGTTTTAATTTTGGTGCCCTGTGCTGATAGTGGCATCTTGATGCCGATGTCGGCATGGTGGCTGTCGTGGTCGCCGTGGGCATGTCCATGCCAGGCAGCACCGACACTTCCTGGTCGACGCTGTTCAGCACCTCCCCGTCCCGTTCCGGGCCCAGCAGGTGACCCCTTACCCTGTGCCCTCCGGGAATCCCGCCCGACACCTCGCCCTCTCCAGCTCGACGCTGCCGCAAGCCGACGCCGCGGAACAGCACCGCCGTGGGTCCCCTCGCCAAAGCCTCGAGCTTATCCGATGCCGCGTGTTTCCCGTCGTCCAGCGATGCCTCGCGCTACACCGTCGACGAATTGTCCGTCGTCCCGTCGCGATAGCCCTGAGCACGTCACCCCGTGTCCTCCGCCGAGACCTCGTGGCCGCTGTCTCCTCCCCAAGCCCTATAAAAGCAAGCCCCGAGCCCTCTCCGCGCGCACCCTCCTCTCCCTCCCTCCCCTGGACCTCCTGCACAGTTAGCTGGCGAATGTGACTCAATCTCGACCGTGGTGGCCGAAATCGTAGCCGCGGGTCCACGGATCGTAGCGGGCTATTTTGAGGATCATTTGTCGATTAAACGTGTGGAGAGACTCCTCTTGTTCTTCCGGTTCTTCCGGTGCCATCGGCTCGCGAAATGGTGCCCCATAGCCACGACATCATCATCGACCGCCGGCGACGAGCTCGCCGGGCGCGCATCCGAGGCGGCGCTCCCCTGCCCCCTTGCCCGTGACCTCCCTCCTCGGGAGCGGCGCCGCGGGGCGCTCCTCCCCATGCCATTGGTGGCCGCGGCGCCCACCGGAGCAACGGCGACGGTCGGCGGCCGAACCTGCCTGAGCCGCGTCGGGCTCCCTCCTGAGCTTGGACGACGCGGGGAAGGAGGAGGCCAGCTGGCTGCCAGCGTGGCTCCCTTGTGCCGCTGGCGGGTGAGCCCGACCTGGCCCAGCCGCCACGCTGGATAAGTGGAGGCGCATTCCGGCGGAATACGTCTCCCCGCTGCGAAGACGTATTTTCGGCGAAACGCACAACCAGCCCAGCCCAGTCAGTTGCGGCCCGTTCTGTTTTTTTTTTCCAGAATGGGCAGCAGATAGTTAAACGTCGCCGAGCCATATCTTTTGAACCGTAGCTCCGTTTGAGGTGAATCAAATTTGTAAATTCATGGTTTGAAGAGCTCTATCCAACGGTATAGGTTTTACATTTTTGTAAAATGTTTATATGCTCAGCACCCATGTATGCGTGTATAGGTATTCCACGGTACCGGCGAATCGAGACCCTAACCCGCGACGTCCGTGACCCTCCAAGACCAATGGCGTCGATCGTCGAAGGCAAGCTAACCACTTGCTATGAACACTCAAGCGGTGTTGGTTTGTTTGCGTATTACCCTGTCATATCGGTGCATTTTTATTGCTTAATATCATCTGTCAACTGTGCGTCACGAGATATCGTGGCTTTGTTTACATTCGTCAACGGTGCGTCATGAGACATCGTGGCTTTGTTTACATCCTGCCAACTATGCATCACGAGATATCGTGGCTTTGTTTTCATTCCTGTAATACGATAAACCCATCAAGTGTGGGTTGAGTTCCGGCCGTCGACTAAATACATGTTGGGCACCGCCCACGTGGATTGAATCTCGCCTACTTTCAGTATTATTATTTCACGTACCTTTACTTTCCTGCAATACGATAAACCCATCAAGTGTGGGTTGAGTTCCGGCCGGCGACTAAATACATGTTGGGCACCGCCCACGTGGATTGAATCTCGCCTACTTTCAGTATTATTATTTCACGTACCTTTACTTTCCTGCAATACGATAAACCCATCAAGTGTGGGTTGAGTTCCGGCCGGCGACTAAATACATGTTGGGCACCGCCCACGTGGATTGAATCTCGCCTACTTTCAGTATTATTATTTCATGTACCTTTACTTTCCTGCAATACGATAAACCCATCAAGTGTGGGTTGAGTTCCGGTACCCCGTCTAAACACACGTTGGGTCCTGCCCAAGTGGATTGAAGTGGCTACTTTTCTGTAGAGTGGTGGCGTGCGTTGGACGGTACCATGCACCACTCCCCATTCCGGCGACGATGGACTGGGGGAACCGCCGCAGTCAATGGAATGGTGGAACGGGATCGCGTGGACGCCTCCACTAACTTTTGTAGTCGATCTGTGGCTGCTACTGGCCGGAGGCATCTCCGCCATCGCCCGGTTGACGCTAACCAACTGTGCTGTTTTACTTTCTTTTACTCAACCCGTGGCTGTCACTGGCCGGAGTTATCTCCGCCATCGCCCGGTTGAAACTAACCATTGATTGAACTAACTACATATTGCTTGAACTATTGTGTGCAGTTCGTTTCTGTTTCATGTTGATATGATAGTATGGTTTTGCAGTGGACTAATCTGTTTCATGTGGATATGACATTATATTTATTGTGTTGGACTAACCCTCTGTTGTTGGAATTGTTGTTGAAAGAAACTGGATTAAATGAACCAACCCTCCAAACTTCGATGGGGTCAGTCCATAGTGCCACCAATCTGAACCTTGAACGCACTACCACTGTCGCCCAAATGGGAGAGCCATAACCTATGTAACCTATCAAGCCTCCTTTGATGCTACCCACTTGGCAAGTCTAGTCGGATACTGCATAGTTGTGGTCGGGGCTAGTCTTGTGAAGGTTCCGGAGCAAGGCGTCGCCCATGAGTTGGGGACGTGCCGGATTCACTTCGTCATAAGACATAGAGTTATGTCGGTAGCTATACAGAGAGTGTCTGGGTAGCGTGAACGGTTATGTAAGTGTATCTTGCCGTCATGAAGCAAGGTGCATTTAGATGGGTGGTAACTGCAACCTCTCGAGAGTGTGTCAACTAGCAGCTAGCCTTGTTCCTAGGTTATGGAACAGTTCAGTGTCAGGTCACACTATTGTCCTTTGTCGAGTCCGGAGGTTAAACTTAAGTTCGGTGTGAAAGAAAGACGAACCACCTGATTTCACCAAAGGAACGATAAGCCGATGCAGGAAATGTCACTCGAGATGAGTGAAAAGATGAGGCCAGTGGGCCTAAAAGTTGACAGATGTGGTAAGGCTGTTGGGCCTAGTTGTGATGACAGGTGATGTTTGATATTTGGTAACACTGGGTACCCCCGTTATTCATCACAGGTAAGTTCTCTTGTGTGATCACCGGTATACGATCCAACCCCACCTGGCTTGGACTCTGTACTGGTGATACCCCTATTATTTGCTTATGTCATGATCTGTTGTGCTGCCTTATTGCTACCCACTTAGACTGCCTGTGAGATCCTGGCTCAGGGCTTAATAGGATTGATAGGATACTCATATCAACAAGTTGCAACTTCTTTTCCGGAAGCTCATCTGAAAAGAACTCCGGGGTTAAGCGTGCTTGGCCCGGAGCAATTTGAAGATGGGTGACCGACCGGGAAGTCCTTCCCGGGTGCGCACAAGTGAGGACAAAGTGCGCAGAAAAGACTAGTGTTGATCTGTGGGGCCAGTCTAGATATCCTAGAGAGCTGCCAGGGGTGACAGGCCCGGTCCGGGGGTGGGCCGGGGTGTTACATTTGGTATCAGAGCCGACCCTTGCGGTAACTCGGGCGTGTGCGGGTCAGATGCGCGGACATGTGGAGCATGTGCCGGCACTGGACGCACAGACGGGTGCCAAGAGGGGAAGTTCCTGGACTGGGGTTGACCGACGAGGGCGTCGGTCTTCTAAGGGGGGAAGGATGTGAGATCCTGGCTCAGGGCTTAATAGGATTGATAGGATACTCATATCAACAAGTTGCAACTTCTTTTCCGGAAGCTCATCTGAAAAGAACTCCGGGCCCCGTGCTTGGCCCGGAGCAATTTGAAGATGGGTGACCGACCGGGAAGTCCTTCCCGGGTGCGCACAAGTGAGGACAAAGTGCGCAGAAAAGACTAGTGTTGATCTGTGGGGCCAGTCTAGATATCCTAGAGAGCTGCCAGGGGTGACAGGCCCGGTCCGGGGGTGGGCCGGGGTGTTACACTGCCGTAAGTAGACACATGTTTAGGTTATTTCTGTTGCTAGCTACTTGTTGCCTGATTGCTTGACTGTTCATGTCTTGTGGTTGTTTTCTTGCGAGTACGTCACCGTACTCAAACTGGCTTTTCATGTGGCCAGACATTGAGAGGATTCATCTTCTACTATCGCAAAGAGATGGAGCAAGAGCGTGCTAGGATCAGTAGCCCAGCCAGATGCCTGTGGAATGGAGTCCCTCCAAGCCGTTGCCGAATCTATGACTTCCGCTGCCAGTTAAACTCTAGTCCCGTGCCATACTTGGCCATGATATTTTATCTTGCCTTGATGGCCATGTAAACCAAATTGTAGCCCTCTGGGCCTGATTGTGTAATGATATTTCTGCTATGTTGCATTGTCGTAACATGCGTCCGGATATCCTGGGCTGGCGCACGGGGCGACCGCCTCTCTGGCAATATGTGTCAGAGGGGGGTGCCACAGTTCTCCTCCAAGTTGTTCAGCCAGATCCGGGCTGGTCCTTCTAGCATTTGCGGTACGTACCGCACAGCCCATCTGCGACTGCCACCAGCGATATGCACCGCTGTGACGTAATCTGTCAGCCAGTCCTCCGGCTTGGTGCTGCCGTCATAGGTCTTGGCACCTCGGGGGAGCTGGAAGTTCGGCACCGGTGGCTGCTTCATGATCCGGGGTCCAAAACATGCAGGACCCGGTGGGCCTTGCTCCTCCAGCAGTTCAGACAGATAAATTCTGTCAAGCTTGTTGCGAACGTCATGAGCTGGCAGCTGGCGAGCTCCCAGCCTAGTACCGAGTGCACCCTCGGTTGCCAGATCTCTGAATCTTGTGTACCCGGCCCGCTCCATGGCCGAGTAACCATCGTCATATCGGTCAGCGACCTGCTCGGCGTACCCGGCACCCGGTTGTTGCCGAGGTGGATTGGGTACCGGATACCGAGGTGGCTGACCCGGATTTGCCGGGTTGACCCGGTTGGCTTCATGTCTGCCCTGAACGGGTCTCGGGGCTCCCTGACCGAGTTGTCCTTGGGCCGCTTTCTGCTTTCCGGCATATACCGGATCATACGCCTGCAGCTGCTTGTTCTTACCAGAGTTCACACTCTGGCCACGGCTTCCGCCGACATGTGGCGAAGAGGCCTGTCCCTTGGACACTCCTCCGGCACCACCATTTGAGTAGAGGTACCGGGACCCACCTACATCCGGGTTTGCATTCCGGTATGCCTCATTCTGGCGGTTGGCTACAGCTACCAACTCGTTCACTCGGTCCTGCTGCCTACTACGAGCTTCACCGGATAAATTAGGTAACTCTGCTATGGCAGCCTCAGCAGCCCTAAGGTTCTTGCCCGGGGTACTGTATTTTGGCCGGCCCGCCGACACATGACTAGCAGTTCTACTAGATCTGGCTCTACCATCTCTAGCTATCTCAGCATTGAGGTCTCTACCTCGAGCACGTACCTCATTTATGCGACTAACCGGGTTGGCTGCCGGCGTAAAACCATGAGCGATGTTGTACTCACGGAGGGATATGTCAAACTCCTGTCTGAATCGGGCCACCTCCTGGGCCTCCTGGAGTATCTCCTTGCGCTGCTGTTCCAACTCCGCCTGAGTTAGAGCAGCATCTGCGCTCGGAGCCACTGGGGTTGCCAGCTTCTCAATCACGTCCTGAAGAGGACTCGGTGCTACCGGCACAGCAGATGTACCGGCCTGCTCCTGACGGTTCTCCGGCCTCTCCAGCGGCGGGCGCGCCGTCCTGGCAGACCTGGTGCTGACCTCGGCCACCCCGGCACCAGCAACCGGGGCGGTCATCATGACCTCTGCACAGCTAGCGGGGCGGGCGATACGTCGGCCGCGAGCTGCACAGACAGCGGGAGGATCCGCAGCAACCTGCACTCTTTCTGGAAACCGGCAGGGAATCTCGGTGGTGACGTAGACGGTGAGGGAGCCGAACTCGATGAGGCACCCGTTCCGAGGTAACGGCCTGCTGCCGAAACAGCCGGCGTTGTCGCTGACGACGTTGAGCGAGCCGAACCTGTGGACAAGGCCACAGAGAACACGCTCACCCGACGCGATGAAGGAGCCCGTCCGGATGAACACACCAGCCAGCGCCGCTGCTGACCCCACGGTGGGCGCCAACTGTCGTGGTGGTGCACGGACAGATGCCATAGATAGGCTTAAGGTGGGGCCGATTGGACGCTGGAGGTACCGGGGAGGGCTTGCACGTTAAGACGTACACAGAGACACACACACACACACACACGCGATTTACCCAGGTTCGGGGCTCTCGTGAGGAGATAACACCCCTACTCCTGCCTGTCTGATCTATATATGTGGATTACAAACAAGTTACAAGCTGCTCCTTGAGCTGTATAAGAAGAACTAAGAGCTCTGGGCTCTCTACCGAGTCTCGGAGCTCTCTACCGAGTCTCGGAACAGCTATGTGGCTCTCCTGCTAGCTCTCAAGGAAATGACCAAGTGTTTGTTCAGCGTCTAGGCTTCTGTGAAGTGTCGTCCCCGTTAGAGGAGCTCCCGGTGCTCCTTATATAGGGAAACCCAGGGCACAGGGTTAGGGCTGACGTTTGTGCTGGCGTAAGCCGCACTGTGGCCACGCCTGGGTCCCTGTCTGCTTCCGTCACCCCCGTGTGGCCTGTCCAATCCACCAACTCCTGTGCACTGCTCCGCCGTACTGCATAGGTCAGCAGCGTGGAGGTCTGACTACCCATGCTACCACCGAGTCAAGGAGTTGGCAGCACGTCGCGTCCTGCCAGTGTCAGGACGCCTGCCCCGTGATTGTAGGGACAAGACGTACGCCACGACCAACGCCGAGATAGAGCTTCATTCCTCCCGATCCGGCATAGACATACCAGATATTTCCTAACTCGGTTTCTCCTCTCCTGCACATAAGAACAACAAAGAAGATTCCGATATATAGTATGCTTAATCCGACATAGGGCTATGTCGGTAAGCCCTTACCCGGTTGACCCCGGGTGAACCTATGTGTATGTCTGTTTATCATTGACTCGGTCAACTCCGAGTCGAAGCTTATTTCACCATACTGACCCATCTCGGGGGCTGCCCCCCCGACACCCACCATCCTTCTTCAATATTATGACGCATCTACTAGTACACCTAGTCGAAGAGATTGCCATTCTGGTCCTGTATTTTTACACAATATGTTCCCCTTTGAGAGGTTCATGGGAGTCTTGAAAAAATATGTTCATAACCGTGCTAGGCCAGAAGGAAGCATCTCCAAAGGCTATGGAACAGAGGAGGTCATTGAGTTTTGTGTTGATTTTATTCCCGACATTAAGTCTATTGGTCTTCCTGAATCGCGGCATGAGGGGAGACTGAGTGGAAAAGGCACTCTAGGAAGGAAATCAATAATATGTAGGGACGGGCATTCTTTGACTCAAGCGCACTACATAGTTCTACAGAATTCCACCTTGGCGGCTCCGTATATCGAGGAACACAAGAATATTGTACGCTTCAACAACCCCGGGAAGCCTGACTACTGGATTAGACATGAACACATGGAGACTTTCGGCGGTTGGTTGCAAACACATCTCAACAATAACAACACTATTGAAGATCAGCTGTACTTGTTGTCCAGGTCACCATCTTCGACTATATGGACTTTCCAATGGTACGAGATAAACGGGAATACATTTTACACGTTCGCCCAAGATAAAAAGAGCACCAACCAAAACAGTGGTGTCCTCTTTGATGCAACAAACAACAATGGGTCACAGGACACATACTAAGGTTACATAGAGGAGATATGGGAACTTGACTATGGACCTACTTTTAAGGTCCCCGTGTTTCGGTGCAGATGGGTCAAGCTGACAGCAGGCGGGTTAAAGGTAGACGAGCAGTACGGAATGATAACGGTGGACCTCAATAATCTTGCGTACTTAGACGAACCATTCGTCTTAGCCAATGATGTGGCTTAGGTATTCTATGTGAAGGACATGTCTAGCAAACCGAGAAAAAATAAGCAAAAGAATACATCAGATGATGAGCCAAAGCGCCACATAGTTCTTTCAGGTAAAAGAAACATCGTGGGAGTGGAGGACAAGACAGACATGTCAGAAGATTATGATAAGTTTCATGAAATTCCGCCCTTCGCAGTGAAGGATGACCCAAGTCTCCTGTTAATTAATGAAGATGCTCCATGGTTACGGCGCAGAAAAAACCCAAACACTATAGAGATGTTGTGATGTGTAATAATGTATTAAACCTTTTATGTAACTTCACCGTTGGATGTAAGCAGGGAATCTGAATGATTTGTATTCGGTCAATGAACTAAAGGATTTCTATATAGACCTTTATCAAATGCACACGGTTTCCCCGTCATACAACCCAACGGTGGCTCGTGAGTGCCTGCATATCAAATGCACCATTGGGATGTATGACAGGAATCCGAATGATTTGTATTCGGTCGATGAACTGAAGGATTCGCGGGCGAAAAACGCCGCGGCCCAAAACAGAGCTTTAGCACCGGTTGTTCTCCACAAAACACACGGTTTATATAGGGTCATGTGGCTGATCCAACACTAGTTTTGCCCATCCGGAAGCTTGCGCATCCGTCTCGCGTCGTCGTGAGCAGCATATCGACCTTCGATCCAAGCAGCCGCAAGACTTCTCTAATGATCTAACGACCGTCCCAAAAAGTGTTGGGAATGTTGTCGATCATCAGAGCGCCTTGCAGCTGCTTGGATCCGACCGAGGGGCATGGCTACCACTTCCACCACCACCACTCCCACCTCCTCGGCAATTCATCATTGTGTCACCCTAATCCAGTGGTTGGATTCAACCTACCTGAGGGCTTGTGTTTCTAACAGCGTCGTTGTGTTGTCCTTATTCACCGACCTACAGGAGGTGGCTCCAATGGCTGGCCGACGAACAAGGGCAAACACAATAATGCCAGGGAACATGCCAGCAGGTAGGCTAAATCCAACCATTGGGTTCGGTGGCAAAAGTAGACTCTCGTTGTGTGTCGTTCGTTGCAGGGACGTCGCTATTTATAGGCGATTAGAAGGTGTACCTATGGATGAGGTGGGAGTGCAGATCCAACAGCTCACAAGCCCTGAAAAGAAACACACCCCTGATCCAACGGCTCACAAGCGCTTGAAAGAAACACACGATCCGTGTGATTCTTTAGTCCCGGTTGGATCCACGAACCGGTACTAAAGGCCCTGATCCAACAGCTCACAAGCGCTTGAAAGAAACACATGATCCGTGTGCTTCTTTACTCCCGGTTGGTGTTACCAACCGGGACTAAAGGCGGGCTTTGCGGTCACGAAAAAATGATTTTGGATTACTTATTCAAATTCCAACACTTTTCATTTTGAAATTTTTGTCAAATTCAAAAAATATTAGTTAATGAATTTTTAATTGAAAATGGCAAAATGTTAATAGTTTGAATAATTATTTTGGAAAACAGAAAATGGTTTTGGATTAGTTATTCAAATTCCAACACTTTTCATTTTGAAATTTTTGTCAGATTCAAAAAATATTAGTTAATGCATTTTTAATTGAAAATGGCAAAAAGGTTAATAGTTTGAATAATTATTTTGGAAAACAAAAAATGATTTTGGATTACTTATTCAAATTCCAATACTTTTCATTTTGAAATTTTTGTCAGATTCAAAAAATATTAGTTAATGAATTTTTAATTGAAAATGGCAAAATAGTTAATAGTTTTTGAATAATTATTTTGGAAAACAGAAAATGGTTTTGGATTAGTTATTCAAATTCCAACGCTTTTCATTTTAAAATTTTTGTCAGATTCAAAAGTATGAAGTTATTCAAATTCATATTCAAACACTTTTCAAATTCACTTTCAAACACTTGTCACAGAAAATTTTCGGCATTTGCGCGCAAAGAAAACACCTCTAGTCCTGGTTGGAGCCACCATCCGGGACTAGATGTCTTTTTGCGCGCGCCCTTTTCGGCTGCCCCCGAAAACACCTCTAGTCCCGGTTCGTGGCACCAGCCGGGACTAGAGGGCACCCCTCTAGTCCCGACTGGTGCCACGAACCGGGACTAGAGGTCCTTGGTATAAATACCAAGCCCTTATCCCGGCCCGAGCCACAGACCGAGACATAGAGAAGGAGCACCCGCGTGCCGCCGACGAAGACGACGCCGTCGATCAGGCTGCCCTCTACGCCGTCCGCCCGCCGCCCTCTCCTCGGCCGCCCTGCCACGCGACCGCCTCGTCGCCTCCATCGTGCCGCCTCCACTCCGCCGCCCCTGCTCCACGCCACCGTCGCAGGCGCCTCCACGCTGCTGTCGCCGCCGCCTCCTCTCCTCCGGCCGCCCTCCTCCGCCGCGCCCCTCAACGCCAGCAGGTGCTCCTCTCCGCCGCCGCCAGCAGGTAGACCACCACCTGAATCTTCTCCTCTTAGCAATTTTATTTTGTTAGCAATTTTATTTAGCTAGGTTAATTAGTTAGCTATGTTAATTTTGTTAGCAATTTTATTAGGTAGATTAATTTTGTTAGCTAGGTTAAACACTAACTCTTTGCCATTTTACTAGTTAGGTTAATTTGCTAGATTTATTAGTTAGGTTAATTAGTTTAACAAAATTTAGTTTTAGTAAATAAAATTTTGTTAGAAGTAATTGTTAGAAGATAAATTATTAGGCTATTAGCTATGAATTTTAAACTGTAGTTGCTATTTGTTAGAAAAAAATTAGTGTTACCAGAAAATTGGGTTACAAAACTAGTGTTAACAAACGTTAGCAAAAAATAGTGTTAGCAAAAATTGGGTTAAAAAATTAGTGTTAGCAGAAAATTGGGTTAGAAAATTGGGAAAGATTCTACGAGCTATCAAATTAGAAGCCCTAATAGGATTACATATGATGTCCGGCATCATATGTAATTCCATTAGGGGTTTCTAATTTGACAGTTCCTGGAATCTTTCTCAATTCTGCTAACCCAATTTTACACTAGTTTTTTAACCTAATTTTTAGTATTACTTTGTAGTATTACTTTTGTAGTATTACCTTTTTAGTGTAGAAATAGAAATTTTGACTTAGGTGTTTTTAGTTTATTGTTCTCGGCGACGATGTCCCTGTTGGACCAGAGGGGCGATGTGCGGGACTGGGCTCCGCCGGGCTGGCACTGGGAGGTGCTACCTACCGGGACGCGTAGCTTGGTGAGGAATCCGGGTGATGTCGTCGACCCGGATCTTCTTTGGTGGCACTCGCGTGGGCCACGCTCGGTGCAGAGGGAGCCGGCCCCCGAGGAGGTGGTATGTCACCGTATCAGGGAGGAGGACGAGCACGTCCGTCGCTACATGTATCTATTGGATAGGCATTATAGCAATAGCTGGTCGTTTCTTCAGAGGGTTCCTTATCATGTGAGCTATGATCCTGTGAGGGTTCCTTCTCTTTGGATGCGCAACGCCGACGCCGCAGCACCCCGGGGCTCAGGAACCGGTCGAAGTTAGTTTGAGATGTATTAGTGATATTACTCGTGATGTATTAGGGTTAAATAAAAATTGACCCGAGATATCTAACTGGATTATTCTATATGTATATTACTGATACTTTTGCATATTTGATCAATGTTGCTTTTGTAAAATGAGGAAAACAATGTTCCCTACTTTGAATTATTAGGCTAATGCTAACATTGCTTTATCTTACTTTTGTAATAGTTAAGCAATGGATCCTTTCAACAGCAGAGACACTGAAGAGGACATTTTTGCCATTGTACGGCAATCCGAGGTCGATGGAGCAGAAGACATCGGAGCAGAAGACGGCTCACAATTTTTCAATGAGTCCGGTCAGGGAATGGAGGTGGAAAACGAAGCGCAAACGAGCCATGAGTGCGATGACGACTCGGAAACTGGTGGACATCCGCCGTCTGGCGAGGTATATTAAGTCTCTGTTGATCAGATGCAATAATAGAATTGTATATATATGTATTAACGAATGTTTCTTAATTTAGACCTCCGCATCGACCAAATCTGTTAAAAGTAAATGAGGCCATGCGAAAGGGATGGACAAAGATGAGCATCTCATAATCGAGGTCGTCTCTTCAACTGGCCAACCGTTGCTTCCCAAGACGAACGCAATTAAGTTTGTGCATCAATGCGGAGTTGTTGTTAGTGACAACGTCGTGATCAGCGTTCAAGAATGGCATAAGCCAAAGAAGCTAGAGGGAGTTACTTATGTCGACGACATATCGAAAGATGATCTTTGGGACAAGCTAATTGCACATTTCACCCTACCGGTCTTCGAAGATGACGAAGCAAAGACAATAGCCATGAGGAAAGCAGTCAAGCATTTCGCTCTTAAGAAGATGGCTAAACAATTCAATAAGTACAAGAACAGATTATACCGTGTGTATGTCAAAGATAAAAAAAAGCTCCAGATTTCACTGGCACACTTGAGAGGCAGCGGCCTCACTGGGACGCATTTCTAGAGTACAAGAATTCGGAACTAGCGAGGCAAAGGTCGGAAAAGAATAAGGAAAATGCAAAGAAAAAGAAATATCACCATAAGATGGGGACAGGTGGCTACAGATCTGCCGAGCCTAAGTGGGATCAAACTGAGGCCGCCATGCGCGAAAGAGGGATCATTCCAGCTGGAGATTCATTGCCCCATAGGGCAAGAAATTTCTTACTTGGGCATGGGGTGGAGTATGACATGGAAACAGGAGAGTTAAAATATGATGAAAAGAAAAAAATTCTAAACCCCAGAAAGCTCTTTTTGAAGCAATCGCCGAGGTTCAGTCGGGAAAGTTTATTCCTGAGAGAGAGTGGGACGAGCTGACAAAGGCCCTCGAGAATCCTGAAAAGCCGGGAAGAACACGAGGCTTTGGACCAGATGTGCCGTGGAGTCTTGGGTTTCCTCAGGACCGTCAATCTTATAGAAGCCGAGCGAGAGAAAAGAAGAGGAGGGAGCAGGAGGAGGAAGCCCGGTTGAACAACCTGGAAAAACAGAACGAGAAAATACTTACTATCGTAAAGCACCAACAAATGCAAATAGAGGAATTGCGCGAGCAAAGGCCATCTCATCAGCTGCAGCAAGATAGTCATGAAGCCGGCCCATCTCAGCGGAGAAGCTCAGTGGCTTCCACGGCGGTCGATGCTCGTCAGGCACCGATGGATCGCTACCCCGTGGATGATATCAGGGAGAAGACAAGTTGTGAGCTACATGTGGGAGTGAGGAACTTATCCTTCAAGGTGGCGGACGAATATGCTTTAACTTGTGAATCTACAGCACGGTGGCATTGCAATTCGATTCCAGATGGCTACGGTCGTGTCGGAGTGGATCAAGTTCTACCCGGATATGAATCAATGGAGCTTGAAATTCCTGGAGCTGATGATGAGAGGACACTGGGAGACGTCGGGGGTGGTATCATTGTATGGCGCAAGAAATACATCGTGCTTCCTGGCTCGGCGCCAAGGCCACCATCGTCTCCTCTGAGTCGCCATTCGCCACCTCCAAGTCCACATGATGACGAGAGGGACGACCACCACAACACGAGTCCATCTCGATCTCCGCCGCCGCATCACCCGACTCCTCAGCCGAGTCCGCCGCCTCCGCTCACTAAGGATCAGAGCCAAAAGAGGAAGCGCACCCCTTCGTTTTCGATGGGTAACCGACACGGACCCCGACAGGAGCCCCTCCCAAAAGTACCGCCGGCTCCTCCCGTCCGAGCTTACGACTGGACTCCTGAGGAAAATGCCGTGATCGTGGACGCCGAGGTGAAAAGACAGTTTGCACCAAAAAAGCCCGAGGAAAAGCAAACATTTACCCCGGAAGCAAAAAAGTGGGCTAAGGACTTTCTTCAACATCCATCGCAATCTGAGATAAATAAGGCTGATGACTATTTGCGATATATGAGGAAAGTTACCGCCCGCCCAAAGAAAAGTAGTAGTGCCAGCGGGAAAAGAGATGTTGCCCAGCTCGGACAACAGGCAAAACAGTCGATCTCCCCGCTCAAGGTGTTACCCACTAATCAGGGCTTGGCGGCGGACATTGCAGCTGTACCAGCCCATATGAGGGCGGTATTTGCTGCAGACGCTGGTATTTCTCTTACTCAACTGGAAGCGGGAATAGACGGCGGAGATATGGGGCCTATGTTGGAAAGTGTATGGCCATGGATATACGGGAAGTCGCGGGTGCCACCTGATCAGATCAATCATCTACCAACACAAATGCGAATACTGCATGACTGGTACTTGGAAGTCGTAAAGGAAGACCGAAGAATGATCCATGTGAAAATTACAGAAGACCATTTCATTGGTAAAGACGAGATGACGATTGATTTTGAAGAACTCTATCAGTTATACAAGCTTGATGCCCTCGACTTGAGTATCATCAGTACCTATTGTCTGTAAGTAATTCAATTCATTTGTTTCCATAATAAAGTCTGTAGCACATCTCGTTTATTGCCTATAATTATGCTCACTACGCTATTTATGCAGAATGAAGAGTCATGAATGTGAAGAAAAAAGTATATTTGACATTGGGTTCGTTGACCCAGTACCAATTAATGAAAAATTGCTACTACAGTTCCCTCGGGAAACGGAGAGGAACTTGATAAGGTTCATACAAAGGCAACATTACAAAAAGAAGATACTGTTTCCTTACAACTTCGGGTAAGACTGTTACTGTCTTGCATTAAGTTTTGCTTACTCGAATGTAATTAGTTGCAACTGATGAGTTACCGATGTATATAAACGTGTTCGCAGCTTCCATTACATTCTGCTAATCATTGAAGTTGACGCTGGAAAAGTGGAACTCCACGACTCATTGGATACAGCCGAAGAGAAGTACCAATTCATTAAAGATGTGCTCCAAAAGTAATTTCAATCATTATCGCACTATATCGGTCTCTTTTGTTCATTTCCTGAGATATCAAGTAACTAATAACTCATTTATTCATTTTTTTTGCCGGGCAGGATTTGGAAAGCTTTCACCGACAGGACAACTGGTGATTTTCATGCAGAGCTTTCGTTTCATAAAGTCAAGGTAAGTAGTACGAGCTAGGTCCGCGCATCTCTTTAATTCTAATTTCAATACCATTATATCATGCTTGATTATTATTTTATTGAATTCTATTCTTGTAAAGTGCGAGAGGCAGCCATCGTCATCCAATTTGTGTGGATTCTTCGTTTGCGAGTGGATTCGCGGGGAGGTCAGTGAGCGGAATCCATCGAAATTTATAGAGGTACGTGAACAAATATATTCACAATTTTATTTTATTACCATTGTTGAGTGTCATTCATAATTATTATGATGATTGATATTCATATTGATCTCCTTCTTTTATAGTTGGATAAAATGCGGAGTAAACTGCAACCAAAGGAGCGCTTCATACCGCTTCAAGAGGAAATTGCGGGATTTTTGTTGAACCACGTCATAAACCCTGAGGGAAAATACAATGTCAACAAGAGGCGCTAGTCCCGGTTATGATCTCCATGTAATCGAATAGCTATATGGGCTTTTGCCCCGGTTGTGATCTCGCTGTAATTAAAATTCTTAATTATCATAAAGAACAAATTATATTTTTATCAATAGATATTTCTTTTATGAACATTTTGATATGCTATATGTATTATTTTGTTTTCTAATTAATTAGTTTTAAATTTGAGATTTGGCGGGAAAACAAAAAAGGGTGAGCCAGAGGCTGCCACGTGGGGGGCCTTTTGTCCCGGGTCGTAACTGACCCGAGACTAGAGGGGGGGGGGGGGGGGGCCTCTAGTCCCGCTTCCACAGTCCCGGGTGCATATCCGGGACTAGAGGCCCTCACGACCCGGGACTAGAGAGGCGTTTTCTACTAGTGATTCTTACAAAAGATAACCTTGCCAAACGCAATTGGCATGGGAGTACGTAAGAAGTGTGTTTTCTGTAGTCATGACGAGACCATTAAACACTTATTCTTCTAGTGCGAGTTTGCTAGATCTATATGGTCTGGCATCCAGATATGTTCTACCTTATTTTCCCCGCGTAGCTTTGCAAATATTTTTGGCAATTGGCTAAACGGGGTCGATCCTAGGTTTAAATTACTTATTAGGGTGGGAGCGATTGCCGTTATTTGGTCGCTATGACTATATAGAAATGAAAAGGTTTTTAATGACAAATATTTTTCTGTTATGCAGGTTATCTACCGATGCACAGCTACGCTCCGACTATGGTCGGCCCTGCAGCGTGTGGAGCACCGCGAGCTGTTTTTGGAGGTGTCATCGCGTTTGGAGGCTGCGGCGAGGGAGTTATTCTCCCAACATGGATGGTCACATAACCTACGGATCGACCCTCCACCACCATAGGCATCCTTACAATTTCTCATTATGATATGTAATTCGCCTTTTTTATTTTCGCTTGCTATGGAACTTTGGAACTTGTTGGGGCTGTGTACATCCTAATTATGTAGAGGCCGGGTGTAATGCTTAATAATCTTAAGTAATAAAATCTCTTTATCGAAAAAATAAAAAATACCAGCATATGGATGAAATTTGTCAAGACTATTATTGGTACAAATTATCAAGAATTTTCTACATTGTGCTACTAAGAAACCCATAACAAATTTTTGCAGCAAAGCGCGAGGTATTACCGTCTTATTACAAAAGGAGAAGGAAAACGAGTAATAATAATCCACGACAAGCAGCAACAACAACCGGTCATCCCTTTACAGCACATGGACTCCAAGAATCGTTCTTCAGAACCAACTCATTCAGAAAGAAAACGGCACATAAGCGCCACCCTTCCCGAAGCAACCCACTTAAAGATCAATCGTGAGTTTTCACCCCCAAAATCAAGTCTGGGCAATGCAAACAATTCGCTCAACAGAAAATAATGTGAAAACATTGTCATTGCCAATTAAGATTGTACCTAAGATTTTCATCTCGGAGCACAAGACTAGATACTCGTGAAAGTATCACCAAAACGAAGTCACATGTGTTTCCACCACCATTTGTTGGTCCAATGAAGACGATGCTAATGCCCACAATCCTAACGTGGACAAGCCACACTATCGATGATATCATGTCCGCACAAATAGGTACCCACAAAAGTACGTCCATCAGCGCAAGAGTGTGCAGATCACATGTTGTTTGACGGGCGAAGAAGGTCATCGGTGCCAAAATCTCTTATGGGTCGTTTGGATCCCATCATTTGTATGGAATTCAATTTCAGATTTCAGGTTTAATCTGTCTGGATGTCATGGAATATGAATGTCATTTCATTTCGAATTTCAGAAAATGACTTTACTATGTTAAATTCATGTCCCTATGTTAATCTGTCTGGATGTCATGGAATAGGAATGCCATTTTATTTGGAATTTCAGAAAATGACTTTACTATGTTAAATTCATGTCCCTATCATTTCATTTGGACCGTCCAAATGAAATGAAATGACGGGTGCCAAACGGGCCCTTATTGAGGACGATCCGACAGCCCCTTCGTCTCCAGTTTAAGCCAATGGTAAAATTTACGCATGGTAATCAACCCCAGACGAATCCAACACATGCCTTCACACCACGACAACAACGCCTCACACATGGCCACGATCTGCCGCTGCCAAAACAGAAGTAGAGGGACTCCGTGAACGAGGTCAGATGAGACCTTCTGTATCATGCGGAATCTGAATCCATGCCTCAGACAGCCGCTCTGCCGATCGGTGTCGCCGAACTTCTGTCACGCAACACCTCTTCAAGCCGGGGGATTTGATGATAACCCCACGGGTAACTTAAACCTCACATGTCAGTGACACATTAAAGGGGTCTGTGAGCAAACTTTTGCCACGTTGGGGGTTATCATCAATTATCCCCTTCAAGCCATACCTTTGTTGTAGATCTCCACTACACACTGCAGATGCGCATCGCGTTAGTCATCGTAGCTAAACACCAGCCCTCCAAATGATTCCTACTACGTCTACGGCGAGTAGCCCTGCTGGCACCCCCTTCACCGTCATCCGTGAGGCTTCGCCCCGCAACAACTAGATGTACGTCACATGAAATCAACACGGATATCAAATCAACAATGTTTCAGAAAGGTTTCACAAATATCAAAGTGCGAATCAACGGCGACCAGCCTTTAACCATGTAAAGTCTTCGGTAGAATTCACACGTTAATACAGAAAAACCAGTCAAGCGATAGAAATACTTCACGGGCACGATCCGAATCGTTTTACCGTTTTCATGCAATTCGTTTAGAAAAAAGCCATATCTTCCGAAACTACTTGCTAAACATCATTCCAATATACTAATTGACGAGTTCATTCGAAAACAAATTTCCGTGTATGCGCTGTCTCATGGAAGAACTCAAGTCTATAAAGTTTGCTCGTCAACCATGCAAAGCTCGAAACAGGCTTTCGCCCAGCTATATTAATATAGCACCCAACCGATACAACTGAAAGAGCACCGATGGGGCAAACAGCACAATCAAGCCCAAAAGAAACAAAAAAGAACAAAGAAGAGAAAACAAAGCCGACATCGGCGGTTCGACAAAAACAGAGATGACTCGCAACTGCTGCGCCCTCCGGCAAAATTCTACCACGCTCCTAGCATTCCGAAGCGCCTCACACTAAACAACACCTCCAAGAAGGGAACGACGACGACGACGCTGTTGTCCGGACATTTCCTAGGGTTTCCCCCGATGTGTGTCCTAGGGGTTTCCCCCGGTACACTGAGGGGTGGGAAAGAGGTACCCGACGCCCTTCAGGAAGGATGGCGACACCCGTAGGCGTCACCGCGTCGGTGCCGAGACGACGGGGATTTCTCCCGACCTCCAAAAAACCACACCTCCAGACGCTCCGTGTAGCTCCACCAATCTTACCGCCCACCAGCACACGCCACCACGATCTTACAGTCATCACCGTCGTCTCACCGTGACCTATGTCGTGAGGCCGGTAGAACCGAGAAGAGGGACCCCGGCGAGGGCCGGCGACACGGTGGCATGAGGGAGGGAACTACCTCCACCACCCGAAGGCAGTAGCCGACCGGATGCAGCATCAGAGCAAACCAGGCCCTCACTAGCCCGAGCGAGCCCAAAAGGGCTCGTAAAACTCCGACGCCGCACTGCTGCAAGGGCACCATCGATACCACCATCCCAGCACAGGCTCCTACTCATCTATCTACCGGGAGCGCCACCGCCACACCTGGGCGGCCCGTCCAAGCCCAGATGGAGCCCTATTGGGCCCACATCTGAGCCGAAGGACGTTGCCGGCCGCATGCCGGCGGCCAGCCGGCCACACGCAGGCTAGCAGGGCTCCCCGCCGCCAATGGTACCACCATCGCCACCAAGACCACCCGTAGCACGCCGGACCGAAGCCGGGTCGAGGAGCACCGCCGCCAGGGAAGCCTCCACCCTACCCCGACACGGGGAGAGCCGAGCCACCGCCGCCGGCGGCAGCGACGGGGAAGACACGGGAAGGGGGCTGAGCTGGGGCGGAGAGGGACGCGCTCCTCCGCCACGAGGGGTGGCGGGAGCGCGAGAGGGGAAGAGGGAGGGGGAGAGGGGGCTGGGGGAGGAGAGGGAGCGGCGGGCGGTGCCGGCGGCGGCGCGGAGGAGAGGGGAGGTAGGAAGAAGGCGGCGGCGCGGGTCGGGAACCCTGTCAACCATGCAAAGGCGTTCGATATTCCCCGATTCCCTTTAAAAGGCGAGCGCTGAGCGTCCCCCGGGGGATCGGGGCTTCCGATCCCCCGCATCGGGAGGACGACACGTGTCCTCTTTTTTATTTTCTTTTTTCTTCTTTTCCTGTGGTCCCGTACATCGCTTCTTTTCTTTTCCTCTGCCGGTCCCCAGCAACCGACGCGAACGCGCGTCTCCTATCCCCGCCAGTAGCTCACAACTCCGGCGACCTAGCTGGCCGGCGGCTAGTAGCACTGCTGCCGCGTCCTGGGACAGCACTGTCGCGCCCACCCTCGAAGCAACGCCGCTAGCCTGGAGCACCCCGCCTCCACTCCGGCAGCAACGTCGTTGTGTCCTGGGAGCAAAGTGCCTCCACGGCCAACTCCGGCCATCGCCGGCACCACTCGGTGAGGCCGCCATGGACGGATTGAAATCCCTGAAAATTTCTGCTACATCCCATATGTGGATTTGTATCAGAAGGGGAATTTTTTTGCTACAAAACTTCTAAAGATTTGCACTTCTTGAAGATAAAGAGCCTCGGATGAAAAAGGAAATTGCTACAATTGATCTACGGACTTGCATCAAAGGGAGATTTTTTTTGCTACAAAGCTTCCAAACAATTGCACCACAACAAGAAAAAATGATACGAAGAAATTTGCTATAATCCTTATGTGGATTTGCTTCAGAAGGAGAAAGAAATTGCTACAAATGTATAAGGATTTGCACATCTTGAAAATAAAATTGCATCATATAAAGAAGAATTTTGCTACATAGGTTTTGTAGACTTGCGTCAAAAGCAGAAAAATTCTGCTACAAACCTTCTGAAGATTTGCACCTCGTGAAGAAAAAATCAGATGAAGAAAGAAATTTGCTACGTATGCTCTGTGGATTTGCATCAAAAAGGGGGCAATTCTGCTACAAAGCTTTAAAAAAATTGCACCAACTCAAGAAAAAATGCATCATGGGAAGAAGAAAATTGCTCCATGACGCCTTCATCTGCGCCTGCCGCACACGCAGCATCGGCACCCTCCCAAGAGAGCACTCCTTCGGCAGCACCGTCGCCCTACCAGAGCCCCACCACACTACTTCCCGCAACACCGCCCCCGCCGTCCCCTTGAAAGCATCTCCCCCACCTGCTAGAAGCGTGCGGCGCCCTGATTTGAATCCCCACTCCCCAGCGGCCGATGCTTGCCGCAATGGCGTCGCCAGACGGTGCCCAACTTGCTGCAGCGCTAGATCTCGCCAAAAAAGAATGTCTAACGGCCACAAATCTAGCCGGGGTTGGAGGTGGTGCATGGCACTAGGCGGCATGGGGATTTGGCAGAGGAGGCAGTGAGTTGCGTGTACTCAACGCGAGGAAAGGAGAAAGGAGACGGCCGGACGAACGAGTGGAGGAGAAAAAAAGATAAGGATGTGGTGGTGGGCCCCAGCACGTACGTGTCTCCCGTTTCCTTCCGTCACGGACTGGACACGTGGCGCGCAGACGAGGCGGAGGATGCCAGACCCCGGATGATTACCAGATTTTCCCCTTTAAAAACAGTCCTTCCCCTTCCCAAGAAATATACTCATGTAAATCTATATCTATACCTAATAATAAAAGCAATAAGGCTTCCACGGTTTAGTTTGGTACGTCATTCAAATTGCCCTAAAAGTTGTAAATAATTACCCACTCTGCCATCCGTAAGTTAAAAAACGTTTCAACTATGATTTTCGTATTATATCTATAAAAAAGTCCCCATCAACGGTAAGCCTTCTTCTCGTCTCCTCCACCTCTGTTTGCAATCTCGATCTGGTTGTTCCCCTACATCTCGCGCGGCCGCCGGCTCCTCCCCGGAGACCCTACAAACTGCATCATGTGCGGCCGGCCAAGATCGCACCCACTGCATCCCACGCGTCTGGCCGGGCGGAGGGGAAGTCAACGCGTGGTGCGACTGGGAGGTGTCGATTCGGATCGTCGGGGCCAAACACGACGCGGGGCTGCGTGCTCCGGGCGCTAGCACCGGGGAGGCGCCTGTGGACGAGCAGGCGCCAAGGACGCGTGGGGGACGAGGCTGCTGGTCATCCTCATGCCAAGGTCAGCCCTGACCTCGTGGATGAGCCCAGGTGGCGACTGGGGCAGTGGTTGCAGACGAGGAGACGGGCTGCGCCGCATGGATCGACGCCATGGAGGATGACCCGGCGGCGCCGACGTCGACAATTTGCTTCGACCCGGACTCGGGATGCTTCAGCCTCACGTAGAGGTCCTACGGCCGTTTGAGCTCCTGTTCCTGGCCACAGCCAACTATACGGGCTGGCCGGACGCGGCGGCGCCGACGCTCATCTCCCAGAAACGGACAACATGGTGCACATGCAGGATGCGGAGGCTACTATCAATGCTCGAATTATTTGTGCATTACCTTGGGATATCAGTGGATCTGAACTTACCGTTCCTGGGAAACTGACCGAAGCGGAAGAAAATGATTCAGATGCTGATTCTAATCAAGTGCCAGTAAAGTTACTCTCTACTGCTAACTACATACAGAGGAAGGAAGATGTATGTGTGGTCTCTTCTGTTGATTCTGTTTGGTTAATCGCCGGCTGTCTCTTCGGGCAGAGTCCGCTCTGATCTGCTTCCCTTGATTGTCCCGTGTTTTTTCAATGACGGAGGGAGGTGGGGAGCGGTGGTGTGAAGGGTACCATTGTCTGAAACCATTCGTCGGACATGGGGCTGAAGTGTTGAACTACAAAGGAGAGTACGCGCCAAGGTGTCTGCAAAACTTGATGGATTCCAGGTGTTGATTTCCACTAGGAAAAAAAACTGTGACACGAGTGTATGTTAATTTGTGTACAGCTGCGGGCATAAAGGCGCATGTTAATTGGTGTTCCAAGGATTAGTATCTAGCAGTAAGATGGAGCTGACATTCACTAAGACCAAGAAAGATTTTTATCTGTTCTTAGTTAATTTGTTTTCATACATATACTGATTTGATTGAAATTATGTCTTTTACTGTTTTTCCACAATTTGTTATGTCATAAACATAAGTAATTGTTGAGGTAAACGTAGTACTCTTTCAAATAGCACGTACAAGTATAGATTAATTCCTCCTCATGATATGCATAGTGACTGGGATTAGAAACAAACAAACATCACGGTGTACGATGTCTTGAGGAGATTTAAATGTTGGCAATGTTGTGTCCTACTATTGTTGGATGTTGAAGCAAAGTTCGCATCTGTATCATGTGGCTCTTTCTTTTTGCTTTGCAATTTTAAGTGATGTGTTCTAAAGTTGTCTTGTAATGTGTGAGCCTAACCTGAAATTAATTAGGCTTATGATGGGCAAAGTTTTGCTTAAATGGTTTTGCTTATACATTAGTTTTTCCTAAACATTGTGCAATCGATTTCAGCGATTGCATAAAAATGCAAGAGTTTTTATTCCGTACATTAGCATCAGTCATTCAGTTGGTAGATGCAGTTCTCAGGTGTTTTTGTTCTAAACTATTGCATATTACAGATAAATATCTGATTTCAAACGTTAAACATGTGCAAATGTCACAAGTGATGTTCATATTCTTGCTCACGTGTTCCACAAGTAATTATTAGATCCAATTCTTATCATATTTTCCATGAAGAATCCTACAAAGTCGATGAGTTTGGTCTGGTGGCAGCCTCATATTGGCCTATCTCGCCCATGTCTACCAAATTGTTGCAGCCTCGTCGACAAGAAAACCCCTTTTTCAACATGGTGTCATTCTATCAAAGGTGTGTATCACTTATTTTATTTAAGGCAACTCGAAGTGATTGATCTGGATTGCTAATTTTATTCTTATGGTTAGGTGTTGTCATTTTGACCTCCATGAAACGTATTATCCTCGGATTATGATACAAGTTTGCTGGGCCGTAGCAACGCACGGGCATTTTTATTAGTCTTTCCAAATTCACTACGAAGCAATCATGCAAAACCTCCAAACCTGAATACCTCGCAGCCGCGCCGTGTCCAGTCGGGTCAAAGCGTAGGGATGGGATTCTCAACACGACAAGAAAAACCGGACCTCGCGTTCTCCAAGGGCGACCCGTCACACCACGAAACCTGTATCAAGACAACTCCGACGGAACACCCGGTATCCGAAGAAGCAACAACGACAAGGACGGGAGAAAGAAAGAAAAAGCACGTGAGCAAAAGACGACTGCATGCCGAGCCAGAGCTGCCCGCCGGCACCCCGCCGTACTGCAGTCCGGCAGCGATCTGTCTGCCAGCCTGCCCATCGACCGGCGATGCATGTAGCGTCCCGTTTCCCCAGAAAACGTTGCCGGACTGCGCAATGATTGGTGTCCGACCGCGGCGGGCCGGCGGCCATATGCCATCCACGTCGCGTCCCATGTCACCGTGCCTCGAACGGCGCGCGCGCGCGCCCCCACCATGTCCCTCGCGGCGAGCTGCTAGCACCGTCGCGTTTGTCCTGGCCGCTTCTACCCTCTCGTCCGGTCAATTCCATGTTCCCCCAGCCGCGCGCGCCGTCGCCTTGTGCTGCCGGGACGGGAGGGGGTCCGCCCTGCCGGCCTCAAAAGAGCTGCCGGCCGGTTCAATCTTCAGTTCTCGACCACGTCCTTTTCACCCTTTCCCTTTCCTCTCCCCGTTCAGGGCACCTCGGCTGCGTCTGCGAGATCTGCTTGCTTCCACCGCCCGCTTCCACGCGAGAAATCCTCCGGCCACCACCACCACCATCGTCGGCAGACAACAAGAATATACCGCGCCGGTGCGCCCCACATACACATGTCGCTCGTCTTCTCTCTCTTCTCGCATAGTATGTTTCCTCTCCATTAAAGCTGCAACCTTGGTCATACCGAACTGATCGATTTGGAAGAGCTGATGCGTACACTTCTCATCGGGTTGCGTGACACCAGTACTGCCATTTTGGCGGTCAATTGGACCAAACTTTTCTTTCACTAGCTTGCCGCTTTTCCTTTCGCTGCGGCATGCCTTTCTTTCATGCTCTTGTCACATACTTGTACCACCGGTCTGCTTTTCCTTTGAGCACACCGATACTCATACTCTGCTTGCTTGCCCCGTATAAAACGGGGCGTGCCTAGGCCACCCTGGTGATACGATACGTAGACACTAAACCCGCCATCTTGGGCTACCTAGCTATCATCTCACGGCCGGCGATGAGGAAGGGCAGCGAGTGCACCCGAATCAGCCCGGAGATCTCCACCAGCGGCAATCCCATGTTCTCCCGGCAGGCGAGCTGCAGGTCCGACCACGGTCGGTCGACCGCGCAGTCGGCCCGGCAGGACCGGCCGCGCGGTGGCGGCTGCCGCCTCCTGCGGAGCGCACGGTGGACGGCCGCAAGGTTCTGCCGGCGCGCGAGGGTGCTTTGGTCGGCGCCGAGCAAGAAAGGTTCTCCCGGTTCCAGCGCCGCCTCGCGTTCGCCGGAATGCACGCCGGCGAGGAACAGTAGCAGGCGGCAGTCCGGGGCGCCGTTGGTGGGCGTCGCCGATGACTCCCACAAGAGCGAGGCGGTGGAGGAATGCATCAGGTTCATGAACTCGTCGTCCAGGAAGTACCGGTAGTAGGTGTTGTGTGTGATACTGTGATTCGATCTGCATCCTCTGCGCTGCACGGATGCTAGCGCCTTCCCTTGTAATTCCTCCCCTTTTGGCCTTTCATCTATATGTGCGCATTTGATCTAACCTTCTTGTGAAAAATCATACGTACGGCCGGCTGCTTCTTTCATCCTGTGTCCTCTGAAATCTGTTTCGGTTCAGTTCACCATTTGTGCTCGTCAATATTCGTCGCCTCATCCGCCTTTTTTTTACCGAAATGGGGTAAAATCCGGCCTATGCATCAACGAATGCACACAGTTAGGTTCATCGACTGTCCTTTCAACGGTACTCACGGTGACATGCCAGCATTTGCCGAGGTATTTGAAAGATACGCTAGAATTCGTGAGATCATACGCATAGACTCTACAAAAATATGATTTGATTGAGCATATCTAGAAAAAGTTTGGGCGGCAATAGAATCCATCTTTGTTGGATCATTACTCAATTTATTTTATAATGTTCCCTATTTCCCCCCATTTAGGACCCCAAGGCCCGCTTGGGAACGCGTTTTATTTTCCGGCTCCCTATTTTACCAGCGTTTCCGGACGTTTTTAGGCGTAATCTACACGGACCTCGTTAGCTCCGTAATTTTTTCCGATGGAATCCGGCCCGGAAACAACGATCCAAGCGGGGCCTAAGTCTGGTTTAATGATCAAGCAGCGGGGTACCGATTATCCTCTTTTTGCTGGAGGAAGCAAGAAAATAGAGCTGGGGCCGAGAGAAAGAAACCACTGGGGACGACCATGCATGGCACTTCTCCACCGTGTCTCCGAGCGACATTATTTTTGATTCTTGATCCATGTAGTGCTAAATAGCCCCTCCGTCCACCTCAAAAAAAAAAGAACCCCCTCCGCCCCATATTAGTTGTTGCTGAAATGGATGCATATTAAGTACTAGAGACATCTGTTTCAGCAACAACTAATGTGGGACTAAGTGAGTACTCACTCCATCTCGGTTTATTAGACACAATATCAAAATCAGATTTTATAAAAAATTAAGCGCAATTAGCATTAATGATCTTCTAAAAATGCTCCCAGCCACTTCCTCTCCCCAATCTACATGCGATTTAGCCAATGATCTATTTAATCCATGCGCTTTCGATTAGACCTTATTGGTCTTTCCTAATTAATTGTCTGATTTCGAATTAATTAACTCGGTCAATCCTCACTTGCCTAGGTCGTAGATAAACTTTAAAAGTGCCTAATAAACCGAGATGGAGGGAGTATGTTTTATATAATTTAATGATTTCATATTGACACTTTATTTCTTATTATGGATCCATCCAATTTTGTGTTCGTGTATTTATCCATGTGTACCAACAAACAAAATTTTATATTGATACATGCGGCAAATCAATCACAGTGTTGAAGTGCTACTATAGATGTCACAAATCAATAAATGAAACCCTATATGTTACCATACCTATGATACTACCTATTAGACTAAAGTAGCCTTACGACATCTCATGGGTGGAATAAAGTCGACACAAAAATCAACCACCAAAAATATAAATAAAACTATTTTCCGTGTTATTTCCAGTTTTGAAATTCGTGTTGTTAATTTTGAATCTTTTGATGATTCAAAGTCTTTGTCCAGTTAATATAATATCTCAAAACATAAAAAATCAAGACAATTCTTTATTTGAATATAGTAGAAACATGCCCATGAAATGTACTGTAATACCGAGACAATTTATCTTAAGATAGTAACAGAGGTTTTTTTTATGATAGTAACTGAGGCAGCAGGCGCCCTGTTCAAAGTTCAAACTGTCGACCTTACAGACATTGTAAACAGAAACATAGGCGGAAGTTCCAATCGATCTTGTTCATTTCGTCCTCTACAAGTTTGAGAAAAAGGGCTGTACCGGAAAGCACATGCTCAAGTGCTCCAGCGATAAATCTTCAGACCAACCATTAGAGACGTGTCCCGACCCTAAAAAGCTGGTTGGAAAACACAAGATGGTGTGAGATTGGAGGCAACACCTTCAGTTCCAAGGGCAACTGACTCCACACATAACAAATAAGAAACTTTTGAGATCGAATCCCGTAATTTAACAGACACTAAATAAAATTTATAGTGACCATATTCGTATGAATTGAAAATGAAGACTGCGGAACGAATCGAACTAGGTCCAGTCTTCTAGATATGTGTCTGCTTGGTCAATCTCCCTTTCTGAGCTGAGTGTAGTCCGTGTCAGAAGAGAACAGAACAAGGTGATTCATCCGCAAGCACAACATGCACGACGGACCAAACATTCGGTCGTTTGGCCGGTACGTGTTTGATGTCTCCGACTTGTGTTTATAGCAATTGAGTGCTCTCGTGATTCTACTTGTATTTCTTCGATCAATAAATTAAGTTCTCTCCCCCGCCATAAGAAAAACTAGTTCTAGATATTGAACACTTGCACCGATCAAAATCCTGCACATCTGTAATCCTTAACTTCTTCTCTTGGAACCTCTACCTAATAAAGGGAAAGTACTTGCTCGTCACGTTGCTCTTGTCCCCCTAAAAGAGGAATCTCATACCCATGGATATAGTATACGGCGGTTCCTAATGGAATTTTTTTCCGATAAAGAGTATATATTAGGGTTAAGTGAACTTTTGGTCCCTCAAGTGTCGGCGAAGTCCATCTTTGGTCCCTCAACTCTATTCTGGTCAAAATCCGGTCCTCAAATACTTAATTAGGTCTAATTATCATTGTTTAACCCATGTTTAATGAATCTCAAATGAACTGCACTCAAACCTCGTTTGTTCTTATTCTTGTCCCTGTAGCTGGAATCTCAAAAAGAGAACATGTTCTGTTTGGCTGCTAGCAGTTAGCCGGTTCAAATACAGATCAGAACAGAATTGTCATTATTCTAGTCGTCCTATATTTGCCATTAGTCGTTCCTCCACAGATCTCTGCTTATCAGCATCACAAGCTGCAAGCCCCTCAACTGCATCGATCACCTCCACCACCGAGACGAGGTGCAGGTGATGTTCAACACGCCTGAGGTGTGCGGCGACGCAGACCCTTCTCAAGCCAGCTGGTGCTCACCGGCACGTGGCTTTGGAGGTCAAGTAGTCTAGGCAAGGGAGCATGAGAGACATAAATAGATGGTGTTGTAAAAAATCTGTCAACCAATATTTAACCGCTACCGGGGACGATAATTAGACTTAATTAAGAGTTTGAGGACCGGGTTTAGACCATGGTAGAGTTGAGGGACCACATTTAGACTCCTGCAACACTTGAGGGACCAAAATTGCACTTAACCCTATATATTAATATCGCGGAGATGGTGAATAGGTAACAATGCCATTTTGCCGCCTTCTGCTGGTAATTCCTAGTGAACCAACTAAGAGATTTGTGTAGTTAGAGCATCTCCACCGGCACCGATTAAATTCTATCCTGCACCGCCTATAAGGGACATCTTTAGGGGCCCGTCCGGATAAAATAAAAATAGTTTCCACACCGTCACCGTCTAAAATATGACCCCTAAGTTTTTAGCATGAACACAAACAGATTCTAGGCGTCGTTGCCGTCGACTCCGTGTCCTCGACCACCGCACGTCCTACGTGGCCATTGCCTGCTTCGACCGCTTCTCCCGCCGGCGATGCGTCGACTTGAGTAAACCTTCGGAGCCCGAGAAGATGAGGACGGCAGTCTTGATAGAGCTGGAGGAGAAACAGGGGTAGTCGAAGGGCCAGGTACTCGATCTTCGGCGTCCGGTACTCGTCCATCTTCGCGGCCAGCGAGATGCACGCCAGCAGCTGCGACGCCCACGACATCACATATGTGTGTTTGATTTGAGACACAAAGAGTGTAAAAAAATAGAGATCAGTACATGCAGCACTAATTTCCTAGCTAGCTGGCTCGCAAAATCGATTCTAGCTAGTTTTCTTAGGTGCGTGCAACACTAATTTGCTATCTAGCTCTCTAAGAGCAACTCCAGCCGTTCGTGGCCGGCGCTATTTTAGGCCGTTTGGGGAGCCGCCGGTGAATTTTGGGTTTGGGTGGGTCTCAGTTCCCAGCTGTTGTGTTAAGTGTATGGTTTAGTATATATGTATTAGTCTTGTATAGTAAGTTGTAATCCTTGTATGTGTACGGCCATTGGCCTATATAACGAAGCGCCCGATGGCCTAGATTGGCATCGCGACTTAACCCTAATTCATTTCAGTTTACATGGTATCAGAGCACGTGTGACTCACGTCTCGATCTCGTCCAATCTGAGCCTCTCCCGTTCGCCATGTCTTCCTCCTCCTCCCTTGTAGTGCTGCCGCCGATCACCAACCGTCGTCACCGTGCGTCTCTCCCGTGACAACCACATGCTATGGAAATCCCAAATCATTGCTTACCTGTGCACCCATACCCTCCTCACCATTGCTTCTAGAGAAGAGAAGTCCACTAGTAGAGAACGGGGCTTTTGTCCAGATCCAGATTGGGCTCTAGTCCCGGATATGTTTTGGACCGGGACTAGAGGGGGGCTCTAGTCCCGGTTCATCGGCTACGAGGCTGGCAGCCTCTAGTCCCGGGTCGTGGGCGAGCCCTAGTCCCGGTTCGTGATACGAACCGACACCAAAGGGTCTCGCGCTGGCCCCCACCTCAGCTGCGGCCTGCCAAGACCCTTTAGTGCCGGTTCGTATCACGAACCGGGACTAGAGGTCTCACTCACTATATCATCTTCTTCCAGCCCGAGCTTAGAGTTCATATCACCATTTTCTCCTCTCTATCTCCTCTCTAGCTCAAATTCATCCACATTTTTTTCCACGATTTGTCAAGATTAAGAGCGCCTCATATATCCAACGGTTCTAATAGGTTAGAAACTTCATCCTCCCGGAGCTCGAGTTCATCCCCATTGCTAGTTTTGCTCCTCATTTCATTGCTATTGCTAGCTAGGTGTTTGATGAAATGCCTAAGTTAGTTTAACTCAAATTCTAGGTTATTTGTGTAGTGCCCATTGCTAGTTTATTTGTTTTATATGCAATTCGAGCTCAAATTAAAGTATGATTTGTGGGTTTTAGTGCCATCCCGTCCCTGTCGCTTTCCTCACCGCCGTGGATCGCCCGCGCCGCCCCGTCGCCGGCACCACCTTGGTGAGCCTCTTGTTCTTATTTTTAAAAGACAAATTCTTATTTGTATGATTTACATAGTTAGTTGTATATGTTTTTTGTACTTCTATGACTGTTTGTTATATGTATAGTGCGATGGTTTTGATATCCGTCCCCGTGGCCCTCGTCCGGTCTATGATTCGGATGTGGTATATTATCTTTTATAACTATTTGTTTAATTTCATGTTTATAACAATTATGCCCCTCGTCCGGTCCGATTTTGATCGCATTTTTTTTTGCATTTAAATGTATTAGATAGTTTGTATGTTATTTTCAATGTATGTTTTAATTGTGAGAACTATGTATTACATTTGGTCACTACTCTACTTTGGTTTTAATGTGATGAACTTGTATTAATTAATTTGGTCACTTCTCTATTCATGATGTTGTGTGTAATTATATTTTCCCTTCTTATGCACAAAAGGTGCTCGATGTACCGGCAATGGATGTACGCTGACCGACGCTCTAACGAGTACATTCAAGGCGTGCATTTTTTTTTCTCAATGTGGCTGAGGCAAACACGCGGAATGGTTTTATGTGTTGTCCATGCCGTGCCTGTCGGAATGAGAAGGATTACTCTTGCTCAAAAACCCTTCACATCCACCTGATTCAGTCCAGTTTCATGTCCGCCTATTATTATTGGACCAAGCACGGAGAAAGAGGGGTTATGATGGAAGACAACGAAGAAGAGAACGATGACAACTATCCTATGTACCCTGAATACGGTGGTAATGCAAGGGGGGAAGCTGAAGATGAAGAGGCACCAGATGAGACCGTGTTAGATGATGATCTTCGTCGGGCCATCGTTGATGCACAGAGAGAAGCAGAAAGTGCAAATGAGAAGTTGAAGTTGGAGCGCATGTTAGAGGATCACAAAAAAAAGTTGTACCCAAATTGCGAAGATGGCAACACAAAGCTCAGTACCACACTAGAATTGCTGCAATGGAAGGCAGAGACTGGTTTATCTGACAAGAGATTTGAGAAGTTACTGAAAATAATGCAGAATAAGCTTCCAAAGGAAAACGAATTGCCTGACACTACGTACGAAGCAAAGAAGGTTCGCTGTCCTCTAGGATTAGATGTGCAGAAGATACATGCATGCATTAATGACTGCATCCTCTACCGCGGTGAGGAGTACGAGAATAAGAATGAATGCCCGATATGCGGTGCATTGCGGTATAAGATCAGACGGGATGACCCTGGTGATGTTGAGGGCCAGCCCCCCAGGAAGAGGGTTCCCGCCAAGGTGATGTGGTACGCTCCTATAATACCACAGTTGAAACGTTTGTTCACAAACAAAGAGCATGCCAAGCTGTTGCGATGGCACAAAGAAGACCGCAAGAAAGACAAGATGTTGAGACACCCCGCTGATGGGTCGCAGTGGAGAAAAATCGATAGAGAGTACAAGGACTTTGCAGATGACGTAAGGAACTTAAGGTTTGGTCTAAGTACAGATGGCATGAATCCTTTTGGGGAGCAGAGCTGCAGTCATAGCACCTGGCCTGTAACTCTATGTATCTATAACCTTCCTCCTTGGTTGTGCATGAAGCGGAAGTTAATTATGATGGCAGTGCTGATCCAAGGCCCGAAGCAACCCGGCAACGACATTGATGTGTACCTAAGGCCATTAGTTGAAGAACTTTTATAGTTGTGGGGCGAAAAAGGTGTACGTGTGTGGGATGAGTAAAAACAGGAGTCATTTGACCTACGCGTTCGTAACCATCAATGATTGGCCTCCTCTTAGTAACCTTTCAGGACAGACAAACAAGGGATACAATGCATGCACGCACTGTTTAGATAAGACTGATAGTACATATTTGGAGAAATGTAAGAAGATTGTGTACCTGGGGCATCGTCGATTTCTTCCGCCCAGGCATCTCGCAAGAAAGAGAGGCAAGCATTTCAAGGCAGATCACGGGAAGAAGCCTGTCCGCCGTACTGGTGATGATGTATTTGCTATGGTCAAGGATTTGGATCAGATAGTAACCTTTGGAAAGGGTCCTGGCAGTCAATCTATTCCGAATGACGCTAACGGACATGCGCCCATGTGGAAGAAGAAATCAATATTTTGGGAGCTACCCTATTGGAAAGTCCTAGAGGTCCGCTCTGCAATCGACGTGATGCACGTGACGAAGAATCTTTGCTTGAACCTGCTAGGCGTCTTGGGCGTGTATGGGAAGACAAAAGATACGTCGGAAGCATGGAAGGACCAGCAACGTATGAAAGACCCATACGACATACATCCAATGAAGACGGATAAAGGACGTCTTAGTCCTGCCAGCTACGCTCTTACCAAAGAAGAGAAGGAAATATTTTTTGAAGTCCTAAGCAGTATGAAGGTCCCGTCTGGCTTCTCGTCGAATATAAAGGGAATAATAAATATGGCAGAGAAAAAATTTCAGAACCTAAAGTCTCATGACTGCCACGTGCTTATGACTCAATTGCTTCCGGTTGCATTGCGGGGGATTCTACCGGAAAATGTTCGACTACCCATTGTGAAGCTATGTGCATTACTTAATGCAATTTCTCATAAGGTAATCGATCCACAAATTCTACCAAGGTTACAGAAGGATGTGGTTACATGTCTCGTTAGTTTTGAGTTGGTGTTCCCACCATCCTTCTTCAATATTATGACGCATCTCCTAGTACACCTAGTCGAAGATATTACCATTCTGAGTCCTGTATTTCTACACAATATGTTCCCCTTTGAGAGGTTCATGGGAGTCTTGAAAAAATATGTTCATAACCGTGCTAGGCCAGAAGGAAGCATCTCCAAAGGCTATGGAACAGAGGAGGTCATTGAGTTTTGTGTTGACTTTATTCCTGACATTAAGTCGATTGGTCTTCCTGAATCGCGTCATGAGGGGAGACTAAGTGGAAAAGGCACTATAGGAAGGAAATCAATAATATGTAGGGACGGGCATTCTTTCATTTAAGCACACTACATAGTTCTACAGAATTCCACCTTGGCGGCTCCGTATCTCGAGGAACACAAGAATATTGTACGCTCCAACAACCCAGGAAAGCCTGAATCCTGAATTACACATGAACACATAAATACTTTCATAGGTTGGTTGCAAACACATCTCAACAGTAATGACACTGTTGAAGATCGGTTGTACTTGTTGTCCAGGTCACCATCTTTGACTATATGGACTTTCCAAGGGTACGAGATAAATGGGAATACATTTTACACGATCGCCCAAGATAAAAAGAGAACCAACCAAAACAGTGGTGTCCGCTTTGATGCAACAAACAACAATGGGTCAAAGGACACATATTATGTTTACATAGATGATATATGGGAACCTGACTATGGACCTACTTTTAATGTCCCCGTGTTTCGGTGCAAATGGGTCAAGCTGACAACAGGCGGGTTAAAGGGACGAGCAGTACGGAATGATAACAGTCGACCTCAACAATATTGCGTACTTAGACGAACCATTCGTCCTACCCAATGATGTGGCTCAAGTTTTCTATGTGAAGGACATGTCTACCAAACCGAGAAAAAATAAGCAAAAGAATACATCAGATGATGAGCCAAAGCGCCACATAGTTCTTTCAGGGAAAAGAAATATCGTGGGAGTGGAGGACAAGACAGACATGTCAGAAGATTATGATAAGTTTCATGAAATTCCGCCCTTCGCAGTGAAGGATGACCCAAGTCTCCTGTTAATTAATGAAGATGCTCCATGGTTACGGGGCACCCAAACACTAGATGGGGATGTTGGTGATGTGTAATAATGTATTAAACATTTTATGTAACTACACCATACTTTAATGTCTAGGGATTGCAATTATTTTTGTTGTCATCTTTGCATACTACCTGCACTGACGACGGTAATGCATTTTTTATTGAAAATGGCAAAATGGTTAATAGTTTGAATAGTTAGAATAATTGTTTTAGAAAACACAAAATGGTTTTGGATTATTTATTGAAATTCAAACACTTTTCAGGTTGACATTTTTGTCAGATTAAAAAATATGCAAAAAAATTAGTTAATGCATTTTTAATTGAAAATGGCAAAATGGTTAATAGTTTGAAGAGTTATAATAATTATTTAGAAAACAGAAAATGCTTTTGGATTAGTTGTTCAAATTCAAACACTTTTCATGTTGACATTTTTTGTCAGATTCAAAAGTATGCAGAAATTATTCAAATTCATATTCAAACACTTTTCAAATTCATTTTCAAACAATTGTCACAGAAAATTTGGGCCTTGGCGGGCAAAAAAAACTCCTTTACTCCCGGTTCGTGCCACCAACCGGGACTAGAGGTGTCTTTTGCGCACACCCTTTTTCGTTGCCCGAAAACACCTCTAGTCTCGGATCGTCCACCAACTGGGACTAGAGGGTACGCTCTAGTCCCGGCTTATGGCACCAACCGGGACTAGAGGACTCGGGGTATAAATACCACGCCCTCCTCCCCGGTTCGAGCCACGGAACCGGGACACAGAGAAGGAGGAGCCGCCGCCAACGCCGATGACGCCGTCAGGCTGCCCGAGCCCGAGCCAGCGCCGCCGCCATCCACTGCGCGGCCGCCGCTCCGTGCTGCTCGCCGCCGTCATCAACTACCCGAGCACCCACGCCCACGCCACCGTCCCCGCGCCCAAGGTACGATCTTTATCTCTTCTCTCCCCGCCCTCCTCTCTCGCTGAGCGACGGCGGCGATGGAACCACGGTGGGCGCCGGCACCGACTGTGCGGCGGGGACATTACATTTACGGGGTAGGGACATTTCATTAATAATATTTATATATATAATAAAAGGCCTAAAGGCCATTACATTTTAGGAGGCCTAAAGGCCATTACATTTAAGGGGCACGGCGGTAGGAGGACACGGCGGCGGCGCCGGAGGCCTAGTCATCGTCGGAGAGGACGACGTAGCCCGGCGCGACCCACAGATGGGCCGGCGGAGGCTGCTCCTCCGGCGGAAGGTGCTGCTCCTCCGGCACCTGCGGCGNATTCAAATTCATATTGAAACACTTTTCAAATTCATTTTCAAACACTTGTCACAGAAAATTTTGGGCCTTCGCGCGCAAAAAAAAGCACCTCTAGTCCCGGATCGGGCCACCAACCGGGAGTAGAGGTGTCTTTTGCGCGCGCCCTTTTCGGCTGCCCGAAAACACCTCTAGTCCCGGATCGTGCCACCAACAGGGACTATAGGGTACCCTCTAGTCCCGGCTCTTTGGCACCAAACGGGACTAGAGGACCCGGGGTATAAATACCACGGCCTCCTCCCCGGTTCGAGCCACGAACCGGGACACAGAGAAGGAGGAGCCGCCGCCAACGCCGACGACGCCGTCAGGCTGCCCGAGCCCGAGCCAGCGCCGCCGCCACGCTACCGTGCCGTGCTCCCCTGCTCTCGTGCCGCCGCCACTGCCGCATTCTCCTGCTCTGGTCACCGCGGCCGCCCTCTTCCCCGCCGTCGAGTTTCACGAGCTGGGCGGCCGTGAATCGGCCGAAATCGGCCCGCTTTTTCGTCCCCAAGTCAGGTGCCGCCGCTCCGGCACCCTCGTCGTCATCCTGCCGTCTGGGCCCGATTTTTCGTCCCCAAGTCTGCGCCGCCGCTCCGTGCTACTCGCCGCCGTTATCGGCTGCGCGGCCGTCCCCGAGCACCGACGCCCACGCCGCCGTCCCCGCGCGCAAGGTACGGTCTCCTCTCTCCCCGCCCTCCTCTCTCGCTCAAATCGAGAGAACCACGGTGGGCGCCGGCGGCGATGGAACCACGGTGGGCGCCGGCGTCGACTATGCGGCTGGGACATTTCATTAATAATATTTATATATATGTAATAAAAGGCCTAAAGGCAATTACATTTTAGGAGGCCTAAAGGCCATTACATTTAGGGGGCACGGCAGTGGGAGGACACGGCGGCGACGCCGGAGGCCTAGTCGTCATCGGAGAGGACGACGTAGCCCGGCGCGACCCAAAGATGGGCCGGCGGCGGCTGCTCCTCCGGTGGAAGGTGCTGCTCCTCCGGCCCCTGCTGCGGCCGGCTCCTCCTGCCGCGGCGGCGGTGGCCAAATGCCGGCAGACCAGCCCCAGGACCTACCAAGGAGGCCTCTGGGCAGTGGAGGAACTGGCTCCAACTCCAGCTCCTCGGCCTCCTGCTCCTGGGCCATGTGATGCCACCACAACAGTGGAGCCGCCGGCAGCGGCTGGGCCGCGGCCAGCACTGCCTCCCAGCGCTTGACCTCGTCCTCGATGAGGGAGCGCCCGGACGCCTCGTAGGCAGCCTGCATCTCCGGGTCATCGTTGTCGTTGACCTCATCCTCGAAGCACAGCTCCTGCTCGTGGTCGGGCGGCGGTGCGAGGTACGCCGTGGGCTCCTGCGGCGGTGCTGGGGCCGACACGAAATAAGCGCGGCGGCGGTCGTCGTGCTCGACCGCGAACCACTGGTCCCAGTGGGGGGACTCCGGCGCGTAGGCGGGGTTGTTGTAGAGGTCCGGTGGGAGGAGACGGCGGCGGCGCGTGATCT
Source organism: Puccinellia tenuiflora (assembly GCA_012064385.1). Taxonomy (NCBI): domain Eukaryota; kingdom Viridiplantae; phylum Streptophyta; class Magnoliopsida; order Poales; family Poaceae; genus Puccinellia; species Puccinellia tenuiflora. The sequence goes on from QRDG01000088.1 coordinate 1,433,081, forward strand.
CCACCACCCTGGCCCGGCCACTGGCCGGAATCGGCGGCACCGGAATCCGCTGCGGATTCAGGTGCCAGTCCTCCGGCAGGTGGACGTCGGGCCAGTCCACGGGGGTGGCATTGTTCCAATGCCACAACCACTCTTCCACGCCCACGTAGCGCCGCATCTGCTGCACCGGCACGGCGTGCCAGCGCCGCTCCCCCGACAATCCGCACGCCCTGCGGTGCGTTGCCGAACGCCGCCGGCGGTGGTGGAGGAGGAGGAAGGGCGGCGCGCGGTGGAGGAGGAAGCGCGGCGCGCCGGCCGTATGAGCCGCTGGCCTCGCGCTGGCTCTTGGGCAGCTTGAACCACCGCAACATGGCTCCGGCGAGGGGGTCGATGTGCACCGGCTAGGGCTAGGGCTAGATAGGGGTGGGGGCGGCGGTGTGGACTGAGGTCGCTATCGACACGGCCGGGGTCCATTTTAAAGGACCAGCCAGGGCCAGCATTGACTACGGGGGTGGAAAGACGAGGAGGCCGGTGGGTCGCTGGCAGGTGGGCCAGGGCCAGCATAGATTACGGGCGGTGGGGCGGCGGGTCACACACGGACGCATCCGTGTGGGGAAGATGGGCGGTGGGGCGGCGGGTCGCTGGCAGGCCAGCATTGACCATGCGCTCGTGGCCAAGGGGTGGACGCGGCGCGTCGACCCAATGCTGGCCCAAATTGGGGCTGGCAGGTACGTAGGACGCGGGGCTGGAATTTTAAAGGACCCAATGCTGGCCCAAATTTGGGCTGTAATTTTTTTTGAAACATTGCAGAAATGACATTTTCTTGTTACAAAAATTGAAAGCATATATAATTGATTGCAGGGACATTGAGCTATGGACGTCCCATTCAGAGACTACAAGAATAAAGACCGAATGCAACAAATAATATATGTGAGTGCCCGTGGAGAAGATGTCGGTGGAGAAGATTCTGCTGGAGAAGATTCCGGTGGAGAAGATGATTTCAGCGCACAATTTCTGAACGACTCCGGTGAGGGACTTGAGTCTGAAGAAAGAAGAGACGACGAAGTGCCTTCATGTAATAGTGATCTCCATGTGTCCGGTGAGGGACTTGAGTCTGAACGACTCCGGTGAGATGATACAAATTAAACCGAATGCCTAGCTCCATGTAATTAAGTACTTTATACGAAAACGTGATCTTCATGTACTACTTAATTTGTATGTGTTATTTATATGCATCAACGTGATCTTCATGTAGTAATATAATCTTTACCTAATAATAAAGGAAGAGTTGCTTCTCCCTAATTTTTCGTCCAACTCTTTTACTGCCCTTATTTTCAATCATTATTACGCACACTGCCACCGCTTAAGTTGAAAAAACGGTTCGTAAAACAAAGCACTCCAGCGGCGCTCGCTCATCCTTGATCTCTCGCTCTGCCCTGCCGCCGCCGCCGCACCTCACCCTGCCTCTAGGAGATCACCTCCCCCGTCCTCTTCAGCCTGGCCCCCCTCTCCTATCCCCTAGAGTAGCATCTTCCGAGGTCCTCGCCCTTCAGCATCGGCTTGCCGCACCGGTGCAGCAGCTCAACAACGACCTAGCTGACGCCGGCGCTGTGGTCTTCGACGAAGAGGCGCTCGCGGCGGTGCGGTCGGTAGCGCCGGCGCTGTCAGCGCACCACTATCCACCCGCGCGGACACGCCGTCACGCTTCCTTCGCCGCAGACGCCCCTAGGCGGGATGCGACGGCAGCCCAAGAGCGAGTGGCCTGCCTGAACGGAGCCGCCTCCATCCCCGGTCCTTGACAAGGTTAGCGGCCTCAGACCGACATTCCCCGTAGAGTTGTATTCGAGCGTCCTCCGTCGACTGGTGGCTGGAATTTGAGCTCGATTTCCTTTTACCAATCGGCAGATTCAGAAATTTTACAGTGACACATCTGTATGATATTTGTTACTGAATCCCATCCGAACAAACTAGATCCCAGAATTTCGAGAATGAAGAATACATGCATGGTTCTATCGATTGCTTGGTTGAAGGTGATTCCCCACATTTGAGGATTTTTTGTGTGGAGGATTTCACATGTCAGTGTTTTTCTGCAACTGAATAGGAGGGTGGATATTTCCCATAACTCTGCAATTTCATGATAATTACCCAAAAACCTCTCCTAGCTGCAAGTTCCCGGCCGGTTTCTTGCATGTCAATGTCTATCATTCTGGGGTAGTATGCCTATCAATCTTGAGTGATATAAGTTTCGCCTGATTGACACTTTCTTTCAGTATAGTATTGCACCAAGCAAATATCCTCCCTGATCTTTCGTGATTCCCTCACACTTTTTTTTTAAACAAGGCAATTTTTTTGCCTTATCATAGATATAGCAGAAAAGATTTGGCCAGTTTATAAGGAAAACTGGCCGAAAACCGACGACGGAGAAGTTTTGATAGGCATCCAGGAGTTGCTTGATGAACCAAATCCTAACTCAGCTGCAAAGTATAAAAAGTCTTCTTTATAGCTCGAACTTCCAGAATCTGAAGGTGATGTTCCTTAGTTTTGATGTAGTCATGTGTTTAACGCACCCTATTTATTTTTGTCACCGACTGCATTTGGAGATTATGCCGGACTACAAGATGCGTCGTCGTGAGCAAGCCAAGCGCCATCCATCAGGAGTGTAGCTACAGTATGAGTTACTGGCTCAATGTTTGCTTATTTGTATTGTTCGCGATAGTTCAATTCCTTTTCTTCTACTGGACTGTTGCTTTGCTTAATACTCCTTCCGTTCCTAGACATGTTTTAGCCCCTTTCTATTTTGACTAGATGTAAACTCAAATGAGTGAATATATACACTAAAACATGTCTAAATATATCTAGGCACATGTGAATGTGGAAAAAAACTAAAACATCTTACATTTTGGCACAGAGAGAGTATGAGTTAGAGGCATCATATATCAGAAACATCGATCATTATATATGTTACACTCTTCTTTACTAAAATTTCAGCCCGGGCCGAGCAACACCCACGAGTGCCTAGAAGCAGAGCTGCACGAGCCTACGAGCGTGCCCAACAATGTACTCTCACATCACGGCAACTAAGGTCAAACCGAGGAGTGGTAGCCACCACTGCATCCGGCCGGAGTTTCTGAATATCCTCCTGCCGGGACAACATGTCGCGGGACGCCTCTTCCGTGACACAAATACATTTTCTCTTCCGTTGCAACGCATGGACATGTTTGCTAGTTTATATATATACCAAAACACGTTTTTGGCACATCGACGTGATCCCCGTATGATGGAAACCATCCGAAACCCCTAAACCCCAAACCCTGAAAAATATTTGAAAAGAAAAAAAGGCCTAAANTCATGTAGTAATATAATTTATATATATACCAAAACGCGTTTTTGGCGCATCGACGTGATCCCCGTACGATGGAAACCATCCGAAACCCCTAAACCCCAAACCCTGAAAATATTCGAAAAGAAAAAAAAAGGCCTAAAGTTAGTCCCGGTTCGTGTTACGAACCGGGACTAAAGGTCTCCAGCCCCGCGGGCTCCTCCGTGTCCACGTGGGAGGGCCTCTTATCCCGGTTCGTGGACAACCGGGCCTCTAGGTCCGCTTCGCAGTCCCGGGTGCAGATCCGGGACTAGAGGCCCTCACGACCCGGACTAATGATGCGTTCTCTACTAATGCTATATAGGGAAGAAAATTTTCACCGGTGTCAAATAAGGTGTCAAATAAGGAACATGATTTTAAAAGAGTGTCATATAAGGAAATTTCTCATTGTAGATTCTCAGGAGCCAAATCGCCGCTTGTATGTATTATTTTCTGGACCAAAATCACCAGCCTGTTAAATCTTACTACGTGCGGTGATGGATTAGCGGAAATATTTGGGACGTTTTTTTATTATTGTATGATCAGTTATGTCAAAATGAAAAATTATTAAGGGGGTTTGGTAGCAATGTTTGAGTGATATACTAGAAACTATCAAAGGGCAAGTCAAATGATAGAAAAAGGAGTTGTGCACGAAGAGTAATATATATTGAAATTGCCAAAGTCACACCCGAATTAACTTGGCGTCATTAGTTTGGTGGGTGCTTGATTTTTATAAGCAAGCAGAAGGCTATCTGCTCCAGCAACGCCCTAAACAGTAATGGGCACACTTGCACTTGTCGCTAAATTGAGTAAACAAATAGCGCATACAATGAAAAAAAAAGTAAGATAGCCTTTTGTTTTCTTTTGAAAGAAGTGTCACCACCGTCCTATATAGGTATCGATTTGATGCACACAGTTAAGAAGATACATAAAGGGGAAATGTTAACAATAACTCTCCATGGGTAGAACAACAATGGTTTATAAAGTTGATTTGAATAATTCCACCATGGCCTCAACCTTACCTCCATCAAGCTTAATATACCTATGAAGGTGGACATAAAATTTCGCAACAAGTCAATCAAAGCCCAAGCAGCCTTTCCTTCCTAAGAAATCATATTGTCTTTGCCATTTTTCAAAGGCCAAGCTATCGGAAGAGAACAACAAATTAGGAGCCTCTACTCAGCCTCATCAACCAGTAAATGTACCAATGTCTTAATAGTTCAAGCTAGGATGAGTCCTAGTCTTTTGTAACCTCTAAAAACCTTCTTCCTTATTAATAAAAAGGCAAGTCTTTTAGCTCGTTCAAAAAAAGAAACAATATCTTAATTAGTTCACCAGTAAATGCCATGTACTACTTCAACCTATCGATTTCAAGTTCTGACTAGAGAAACACTATGATAGCCCATCGCATTGCGACACGCATTGCCCTGTCGCTGACCCTGAATGTCAACCACTAATTAAATGTACTCCCTCCTATCTATAAAAAATGTCGGCCACTTAATTACAAAGTTTGTATTAACTTATTACAAAATTAACGACATTTTTTATGCATCTGATGGAGTACGATAAGCCGCATATCTCCTCCGGCATATCCTTTGCACGATTCCAGTTTTTTTTTTCCGTAGTCGCTAGTTGGTGCAAGCTCAGAACAAATTTAAAACACCACTACCCCCAGAGTACATACTTGCGGGTCGGTGTCGCTTCGGAGCTGCGAAGCATACGTTTGACTTGCCACTCTCGCGGCTCCCGCACGCACGCACCACCCCTCACGTCGTCGTCTTCGTCGGGTCGCACCAGCTGAGGACGGATGCGACGGCGGTGTGGTGAGCGGTGGTGCGGCGCACGTCGTCGTTCGTACTGTACAGTATACTGTACGTGCGTGGAGGAAGAGGAGGATTAAACCATATCCTGATTCGCGAAGCCAGCCGTGCAAATCCTGTCGGCTGTACGCACGAACTGGCGACGAATCAAACCCCCCTTTTTGTTTTTCGCGGGAAGGATCAAACCATATCTCCAGCTAGCTCAGAATTGTTTTTAATGGCGCCGTGATGGCCGCGTCGTGGGCATGTACTTGCGACCATTGGGATACGGTCGAGTACTCTACGAAGGACCGAAGGAGTACGTGCGTGCGCGCAAACGGTCGAATTGAATTTGATCCGAGAGTTTGTTAACGGTAGCCATTAATGCGCATCGGCCGTTTTCGTCCCCAATCACATGATATCCTCCTCTGCCTATTCACTCCACGGAAGGAGACCTTCATCGTGCGCCATTAATGGCCATCACGGCGCATGTATGCTGCAACATTCGTGCCTCGGATCCGCGTGGCTTGTACGTTGATCTGCATCATGTGATCGATGCTTGTCAGATTCCCTTGAAAACGTTCGGATTATTCAAGATCCGTGCTAGTATTATCCGGTGACGAGGCTACGGGCGGCTTTTTGGAAACATTGAGAATACATCCACGAAATATTCGTTTTTGCAAAACGATGTTTTTTGTCTTTCTGGGTGCTTGGCCGGACAACTCTTTGTTTTTTGTTTAGAATCAGCCGGCCAGTCCTCCTCTCCAAGTTTGGATCGACGCCGGCCCTGCTCCTAGTTTGTCTCTGTCATCGTCCCTAGCAAGCAGGAACAAACCTGTGGTAAAACTCAAAGGAATGATCTATGGAAATGGGAAGTTCCAAAAGATCCGGATCCTTGTTTCGTGGCGTGCAGGCGCAGCGGCTGGGCTGGGACAGGACAGCAACCCGACAGCACGGCCGGCTGGCTGCGCGATGAAATGACCAGAAAGCCCTTCCTGCTGCTTCGCGCTCCTGGATGAGCTCGCCCAGCTGGGTTTGGTGGGTACTACAGCGAGATCGCAGCGTCCGTAACGACGACGCAAAAGCGCGCGGCAACAGAGCCGGGCCCACCAAACCAGTCACTGGTACCGGTCCCACCCACCAGCTCCTGTGCCCGTACTGTTCCTTCAAAGAAATTCAAATCTTTTACTCGTTTCTCTTGGTTTCCTCGTTTAACTTGTTGTTCCAGTTAAAATATTTTTGATCAACATTCAGATTCAAAGATAGTTCTATGCCTTTTAGTAAATAAATCAGAACGACTAGCATATGAAATAAGGAATGACGGCCCTGATGGTATCGAGGTCCAACACCTTCGATATTGCCCCAAGTGGAGATTGTTTGTAAAGAGTGAAGAGGTCGACCCGCTTGTAATTGGCGCACATACCACAATAGAACGAACAGTCGGTCAGACGTCGGATACAAGTCAGAATGCAAGCCGCGGTCAAATTCTAGTTACCACACGATAACACATCAACTGAATATAGTATGGTAGTAGTCGTACTGTATTATTGTTCTCCAAGACGAAACTATGTAGAGCAAACTGTTAAATCTGAAAATAACTCCTCAACTGAAGATAAAACTAGGCCCATACTACAAAGTAATTCCAACCCTTATTTTTTTTTTTCCTCTTGTTTTCCTTTTTTTAAGGCCGTCCTGCCTTGTTTCTTTTGGTTGCCTCGTTTAACTTGTTGTTTCAGTCAAAATATATTTTGATCAAACACTCGGACTCTAAAAAATAATTCTTAGTAAAGGGTGAAGAAATCTTCAAGATCGACCCCATGTAATTGCACAAACCAGAATACGACGGACGGACGGTCAGACGTTGGATACAAGTCATAGGACGCCGGAGGATTGCTCTAGTTCCTCCCCAAACCAGAATGAGACCCGCCGTCAAATTCGTTTTACCACCCGTAATTGGTGCACAAACCAGACTAGTACATTATTTTCTCCAACACTAAACTATGGGAAAAAAGCAAACTGGTTCAAATTTGAAAATAACCCCTCAACCGAAGACAGCGGCACCTTGTTTTCGTTGCAATTTTATTTATTTATTTGTTGAAAAAGAAGAGGAAGTCTGTTGATTAAGCCGGACGCAAAGGCAGCGAAGAGTCGAATTGAAACACAAGAAACACATCCACGTGGCGACCCACCTGGCTCCCATGAGCCGCACAGTTCATCGCATTCCATGTGCCCCGGGCCCACCGCCTATCCCCACCGTTACATAAACACCGCCCCCATCACCCATTCCCCGCACTTCATTCCCAAATTCCAATTCGAACCATCCGTCCAACGAACGGAGAAGCCAGCAAGGGAAACAAGACGAAGAAGCATCCAAACCAGGACGATTCATCCCAAGCTCCTCCCTCCCATCCTTGACTGCCTCCTTGCTTATATACCGAGGGAACCGGCTGCTGCTGCGGATTCATCTGTGCGCGTCGGAGAAGCTGTTCGAGGATCACGCACGCCAATGGAGTGGCTGGACGAGTACGAGAAGCTGGTGATCAGGATGGACACCCCCAAGGTGGTCATCGACAATGCGGCCTGTCCCACGGCCACGCTGGTCAAGGTGTGTGTCCGGCCAAGTCCTTTGATTCTGTTTCCGGCGAGTTCTTGTTTCATGGACGGCGAGGTGCTCACTCTTGTTTGGTGATTGCTGTAGGTTGACAGCGCCAGGAAGAGGGGCGTCCTGCTCGAGGCGGTGCAGGTGCTCGCCGACCTCGACCTGTCCGTCAAGAAGGCCTACATCTCCTCCGACGGCCGGTGGTTCATGGACGTCTTCCACGTCACCGACCGCCACGGCCGCAAGCTCACCGACGACAGCGTAATCTCCTACATCCAGCAGGTACTTAGGAGATACTCCTAGTTTCCCCTCTTTCTTCTTGTTTGGGCCTCGCCGGAGCGTGAAAAGGGGCAGCATTTCTGACCCGATTTCTTGATTTGGCTGCAGTCTCTTGGGACCTGGACCGAGCCCTCGCAGCCGGAGGCGCTCGAGGGGCTGACGGTGCTGGAGCTCATTGGCGCCGACCGCACGGGGCTCATCTCCGAGGTGTTCGCCGTGCTCGCCGACATGGACTGCAGCGTCGTGGACGCCAGGGCCTGGTCGCACCGCGGCCGCCTGGCCTGCCTCGTGTACCTGCGCGACGAGGACGCCGACGCCGCCCGGGTGGCGCGCATCGAGTCCCGCCTTGCCCCGCTACTCCGCGGAGACTCCGACGGCAGCGGCGTGGGTGCCGTCCCCGCCTGCTCCGTCGCGCATGCCGACCGGCGCCTCCACCAGCTCATGTATGCAGCCAGAGACCAGGACTGCGCGTTCCCCACCCCGTCCGTGTCCGTCGAGGGCTGGGCGGAGCGCGGGTACTCGGTGGTCACCGTGCAGTGTCCGGACCGCCCCAAGCTGCTCTACGACGTCGTCTGCACGCTCACGGACATGGACTACCTCGTCTTTCACGGCACCATCGACACCAACTGCGGCGAGGCGCGCCAGGAGTTCTACATCCGGCACGCCGACGGGAGACCCATCAGCTCCGAGGCCGAGATGCAGAGAGTGAGCCAATGCCTCCAAGACGCCATAGAACGGAGATCATTCGAGGTAATTTATGCTCTAATTTTAGAGCCACAAGCCGTAATTCCTTTGCATTCATGGATACTAATGTGTCTTGATTTCTGAATTTCCAGGGAGTGAGATTGGAGTTGTGCACGGCAGACCGGCCGGGGTTGCTCTCGGATGTCACCAGGACATTCCGGGAGAATGGATTGCTCGTAGCGCAGGCCGAGGTGTCGACGAAGGGGGACATTGCCACCAACGTGTTCTACGTGACCGGAACCACCGCCGGCCAGGCCGTCCAGAAAAGCGCCATTCAGGCTGTGAGGGAGAGGGTTGGCGTTGACTGCCTTGTCGTCGAGGAGCACCGGCCGCAGCTGTACCAGAAGACCAAGCCAGATGACCGGGATGGCGCCGGCATTGGTCTGGTCTACCTTGGCAATTTCGTGAAGAGGAATCTCTACTCCCTGGGCCTGATCAAATCTTGCTCATGAGTCATGAGGCAGAAACCGATCAGCACTTCACACAACTAGACACCTTCTCACTCTACAATCTTTTCTTGTACATTGATGAAGATTATGAGGGACAAGATGATGGGACAGGATTCAGCTCACCAACAAGAGTTTGCCAGAATGTTGGTCAGGTGAAACATCTGGTGGGGAAGAAGATCCAGGAAAGCCTGGGCTGCACAACGGTGGCACGATCGGGATCAGGGAGGAACATGATGATGAAACCTAGCAGTAGATAACTGAAGGCATGTACATAGGCGATTCGATTAGATGTGGTTATTTAGCTGTAGTACTACTAGAGTCAGTTGTGTAGTGAGTGCATTCATGATGATTTATTCTCTGTACGTTTGCTGTTGCTGCCTCCCTCTTTGGCTAAAAAATCTTTGGGGTTGTCTGCTTTGCTTCTTCCTGTCTGCCTGTCTCCGTGCAATTAGTGGCGGCTTTTCAGAAGTGCTGATGATTTGCTGCATCTGCATCTCACGGTATGATCCTAACCTAGTATTCAGACCAAATATGGCTAGTGTTCTTTCATTATGGCGAGGTTGCTGGGCTGGAATTGTGGTTTCATCATTTTATGTTGCTTGCAAGGGAAACAAGGAGTGCGGACGAACAGTGCCCGGGCACACCTACACCCTTTTTTTCTCGCGAAATTTAAAAAATAGTAAAACATGAAAAAAAATCTGGAAAAAATTGGGTGCATATGTATACAAGTTCTTCACACTCGTGTAAATTCTCATAATCAAATGATATTTCATATGGTCTGTGCAAAAAAGACAACCCGAGTTGTCAGAAAAAAATTTGAATACACATGTTTTCAATGTCTTATTTTGTCTTTTTTGCACAAAGCGCATAGAATGTCATTTTATTCTCAAAATTTGCACGGATGTGAAGAACTTGTATACATATGCACCCCATTTTTTTCAGATTTTTTCGAAAAGTTTTACTGTTTTTTGAATTTTGCGAAATCCGAGGGTGCAGGTGAGCTCGGGCTCACCTGCGAGTTTTCCAACAAGGTGCTGCTATGTTTGGGCGGCCGGTCATTGGTAATCACGGCCTTCCGGTGCTCTGCCGCTTTTCTCTTTGTGAGCCGGTGATGCACACCACAAGGGAAGTTCGATGACAAAATAATTGTCCGACAGCTCGCCATATGCAGTATTAAATGAGCTTAAATCAAGAGCTATCACAAAAGATTTCAAAGTCTCGTCGTCATAGCAAACTAATATTATCACGCTAGAGTTTTATCCATTGCACTAAGGATGCACACAACCAAAACAAGCAAAGTTCAACCCAAATAATCACTTGAGCGCATCAAGATGGAGGGGCCGCAATCCGGAGCCCCATCTATGCTTGGTAAACATCTTTGAGTCCTTTTGCTAAAGGAGTAAATTGCACGAACACACACCCATTAGGGTCACCATAACAAAAAACCACCCGACTATTAGGGTATTGTAACAAAAACAATTGCCACCGAGTCACATTGTAACACATGTGGGCCCACCTAGCATTCCACATCGGATTCCACCATGGAGTTTGTCCGACCAGACCGTCTTCTTTTCTTCGCCATAGTCCTCTCTACCGTTGTCTACTTCCTCGACCTCGTCATGTTGGTGACGTCATAGCTAGCGCCGACCTTGAGGCCAACGAGCCATGGCTCATTGTCGCGACTCAACAATACGCTCTTCTTCATGGCGATCTCCCACGTGTCACTCGGTACCGATGGGTAGAAGCTGGTGCGGAGAGCTTCTGCGTCGACTAATTCAATGATGACCACACCGAAGAGCAGGTGGAGAAGATGCTCTACTTCAACTATGGAACTACACCTTTTCTCCGGGATGCTCCACAGAGTAAATGTCGCCGTCTATGTTTAGGAGCACGTGGGGTTGGGGGTCGCCACCATCCTAGGCTTCTACCTTGCTATGTTCCCTCGTGGAATGGCGGCCGTATCGGTATAGGGTGTCGGACCGATAGGAACGAAGAATGGGACCATGTTTTCAAGTGACATAATAACATCCTAATTGTACTTTTGTAGAAAGTGTAACCATGTTGTGCAACCATTACAAGTTAGTGTGCCTGGGAAGTTAATATTATGTAGAACTCTTGAAAGAGCATTAGCTAGGAACCAACTCTCTATTGCACAATATTATATAGAATAATTCTACTGGGAAAAGTGGCATCTCACCTAGAAATTATCTTACCACCAAGCATGAAGGCAATTTAGTGCACAAGTACAACATCTGCAAATGACAAGAAAAAGTTCTCTTGTTAAATCACATTGTATATGCATATAGCCATAATGATCTATGTACAACTGCATCCCTAGCAAGAACTATACATATTTAGCGCACTTCAAGTATATTATTATTTGAAACCTAACTTTCAAAAGCGTGTAAGTTTCTGTTTGATTCAAACGAAAAGTGGAGAAATAATGTACAAATAGGAAAAAATTCTATGGTGCCACTATTCATCCGTGGATACAATTTCAATTGAGCTAAGAAAAGCAGGAAAATTTCCTTAGTTCTCAATTCAAGAGGAAAAACACATTAAATTTACAAGCCACTTGGACCACAAAATTCTATGCACTAAAAACGAGACCGAGGTTCTAGGTTGTAGTGATATAATGGCATCCTAATTATACTAAGTGTAACCGTGGTGTGCACCTATTACAAGTTAGTGTCCTTGCAAAATTAATATTTAGTATAATCGTTGAAAGAGCATTAGCTACCAACCATCTTTCCATTGCACTATATTATATAGAACGGTATTGTTGGAAAAGCGACATCTCACCTATCAATTTACCTTACCACCAAGTATGAAGACAATTTTGTGCCCAAGTAGAACATCTTGCGATGGAGGTGAAAAAGTTATTTTGTTAAATTACATTGTATATGCATATAGCCATAATGATCAATATACATCTGCAACCCTAGTAAGAACTATACATATTTGGCACACTTCGAGCATATTATTATTAGAACCTAGCCTTCGTAAATGCGTATGGGTTTGTTTGGTTCAAACGAAAAGTCAAGAATAATGTAGAAATAGAAAGAAAAAAATCTACGGTGCCACTATGTGGTTTAAACGAATTGAGCAAAGTAAGCAGAATTTCTTTAGTTCTCAGTTTCAAGTAACACAATGCATGAATTTTACAATTCAGTTGGACCTCTTTTTCAAATTTCTACACACGAAGAATGAGACCAAGGTTTCTTGTGACATAATAGCATCGTAATTATACTTTCTCATTTGGTCTGATCTTGATTTGACCATGTTTATTAGAAATCTTATGTTTTCCTCTTCTTTTGAAGCACACAACAAAGTTTACAGAATTCTTGTTATTTTGAATTTTCTATTTTATAACTACATTTGTATGTTTTCATTATCCTACTAAGTACTAACCAAACATGCCCTAAACCTCACGAGAAGCCTAATAATTTTCTTGAAGCCCTCTAACTGAATTTGATTGCTCTTGACTCCCTTTTCAGAATGCAGTACCAACTGAGATTACCATTCGAGCCGTGTGTTGCCCCCAAGTCTAGTTGATGCATAGACAGATTCCATTAGTCAAATGCGGGTCACAGCAAAAAGCTACTCTTTGGCCTCTCCCGGAGACCAGGACGCATGTCTCATGCAATCATTCAGGTTAGCCTAGTGTGCCGCTCCATCTAGTCACTGAATAAAAGATCAGCGTGACATCTTGTCCGAACCACCACCAGTTAGCAACTCCAATCAAGCATGCTGCGGCAGATTTTGACTAACCGAACTGAGGAAGACGAAGATGATGATGCCATGTCCTGTCCATGTTGGCATGACGTGTTATTAGTTCTAAATAAACAAGCTGCCCAAAATAACAAACAAATAAATATCTGTCTGAACTCGTGATCAGATGGGAGTTATGTGAGAACAAAAACGGGTATCTTCATCCAGCAGAAACTCCAGGCCGTTAGCATCTCCATCGGGGCCGGCAGCCTTTTGGTTTTTCTGTTGGCTGCTGTTTTGTCTGTATGTTTGGTCTGCATGAGTTGTCCCGTACTGTTTGTGCTGTTGCTGCTTGGCTGCATGACCGGTGCTTGCATCGACGAAGGACCTGTCGGGTTCTCCCTGCCATGTGGTGTTGGATGAACAGTGTATCATTCTTTTTTAACCATACACTGCAAGCATCTAGATATGGTGAGTTCAACGCGCGAAGAAGTCATGCGAGAGGAGTGATCTGGTCACAAATCTCAAGATGAAATTTGACCAACTTAACTAAATTTGAACGTAAAATGAACCGAAATGGATAATAATTCATGTTTTGATCCTTTTCATGGCACCATGCTAGACAGCATGACGTCCTGATCCAAGGCATCATGTCACGTCGACGTATTTGGGTCCGCTTTTTTTTTGCATGACACCCTAGTGTTGGTGTCATACTTACTACCACGACGCTCTAGCATAGAGCGTCATGCAACTGATTTTTTTCTTCTAAATTCTCCAATGATCGCGTACTATTTTAGATTGAGATGATTCAACAAAAATGTTCGTCTTGAACTTTGGAAGAACTTTAAATTTTTTCCACTTTTTCATTTGAGACAATCTTAGAATCCTCGATACAAATTTGGTGGATTTGAACTTGTAGTTATTTTCTCGATATCGAGAAGCTGGCCCTTGAAGCCGATCTCGAGAAGCTACAAGATTAGATAAGCTGCATATTGCTTACCCCTAAGTGTACTGGCGATTGCTGGCCGCGCTCACCTGGTGGATGTTGTGAAAGGAGCGAAACCATAGGATCTTCAACAACAAAGCCTTTTCGGACATGGCGCATTGGCAATGGCCGGCATTCTAGGAACGTCGTGGCCACAAGGGGAGTGATGCCTCGTCCTAGTGGAGGTGGCTAGCAAAGCTTGCCCACCTCTTTCATCCTCTTCCTCTCCTCTTCCTCTTTGTCCCTGGTACATTTTTCTTGTATTTGAACTTATAATTATCCCGCCCTGCCTCCTATATGTTTGTTCTCTTTTATTTTCCTGATTAAGCTCCTATGTCGCTATCGGGAGAGAGAGGAAGGAATTGCCGGCCGCTGTCGAGCGTCGCGTCAAGCCTTTTTCTTCTTGCTGGAGACCGTTCGAGTTTGAGGATAGCTTATCACGCACTAGCGAGTCCGGTTCAGAAGTACGTATGTTGTGTGTGTTGGAGCATTCCACTACCGATCGAGATAAATTTGGTGGTTTGCGCGGTAGGGTTCCTATTTGGTATCACCGTGAAATCGAATTTGTCTCGATCCGACGGGTGGGAGAGCATGAAGCCACTCAAGCGGCATGCATCACGCGCGTCGTCCCAACTCTGAAGAGTGCATATGCCCTAATTTATCTTTAGCCCTCCGTACAGTAGATGCAGTTACTGTAGGTAACAGCTGGGATTAGTTATTAGTTAACTAGTAAGTACTACTCCGTATGTGTGCACAGAGTGCGTGAGCTGGGCGGCCAGCCTCCTTTCGCGATGCCCAACGCTACAGTCAGTCAGACAGTGTACAACTTCGAGGTTCATGCAGCGAATGCACGTTGTTACTTCTTCCTCGCGCGCCGAATAATCTAAAGACTACAGCTAGCTTACGATAAAAACCACCTGCATGGTTTACGTGAAGCCGAAAAGAAACCGCCGTGAAAGTTTCTTGGTTACACCTTACTTCTGATCGATGCATGGGGTTCCAAAAATCAAATAAGACGATCGATATCCTCCACTACCAGAGAAGTCCAGCAGCATCAATATCAATGGAGTACGTGCACGGCAACAAAGACATGTGTGGAATCTTCATCTTCTCATTGCTTCGCCACAATTAGCGCCAAGAATCAGCGGGTGTGTCTTCTCATCAACCTAATGAAAAAAGTCATCCGTACGTCGCGCCACCGCTAATCACGTGCCAGCATGCATGCATGCATCCCGTGTGTTGTCCGGTTGGCGCCCGCGCCTTTCCATGCACGCCTCTCGCTTTGTCCCCCTGCTCTCCACTAAACCGGCACATGGCCACCCCCCTTAAGACCAGGGCGCTGTCACCGCACGCTCCCTCGCCTGTCCTACTAATCAGATTATTAGTATATCACAACTCTGTTAGAGCAAGTTAAGCTGCTCTGTCGTCCACCATGGATGCATGGGAGCTCACTTTATTCACCTAGATTGCTTGTTTATTCTCTCCGGCGACGGCTAATCATAGTGCCCAAACATGCTTGACCGCCAGCGTCGGCGACCATGACCCGCTTTTGAGTTTGGACTACGACCAGCTAGCCGGCTCACCTGGCCGGAGAAGCTGGGCATATGCCAACAAATATCGGTAATCAAATCATGGTAACAGCGTGAGGCTTTTCACACAAGCTTTCTACGCTGCTCCATGACTGATGGGTCCTTGAACTTGGACTCATTTTCTGGGCTTCCGTCAATCTCCCTGCTCCGTGAGAGGAAAACGAACCTATTTTGTTCGCAGAAATTGAAAAACACAAGGACAGGAGAAAAAAGAGAGGAAGGAACAGAATTTCATTCCCTAAAACGAAATGAATATAATGCCATAGCACATGGAACCTTACAGGAATCAGTTTTTTTTTACTCGGCACAAAACTTATTTGATTGCACCACAGGGAGAACGCAAAAAATTCTGTAGAGAATGAATACATGTCATAGACACACATAGGAGAAGTTTCGAAAGGTATGATTGTAGTGTAGCAAAACATTCCTAAGTTTTTTTTAAAGGATT
Organism: Puccinellia tenuiflora; assembly: GCA_012064385.1. Lineage (NCBI taxonomy): Eukaryota > Viridiplantae > Streptophyta > Magnoliopsida > Poales > Poaceae > Puccinellia > Puccinellia tenuiflora. Next base: position 1,449,021 of record QRDG01000088.1, read on the forward strand.
TATTACTTTAAACCAAATAGACTCGATTGAAAAAATTCGTATGGACTAGAATCCTACCTACAAAATTCTTTTGGAAGTCCGTTAAACAAGTGGCCCTTAGTACGAGAGCACATCCAGATTGGGAAGTGGATCATAATTCACTGAAAGGAGACAAAAGTTACATCAAGAACAGTGGAGAATAAAAATCTAAAGCAAACTTAACTCGAGTAATCTGACAGCTGAATGTGTTCTATGAGGCTAATGAGGACACGCTAATTTTACAAATGCAGCTACACCGACAGGGACTAACTTCACATAGCTACAGCGGATGCAGTTAGACTCTTCAGCTGCCTGACCCAAGAAAATCTAGCGGAATTTTGAAAACCTAGTTGGATTGCAGATAGATCTTTTACAGGTCAGAAGAAACTGTGCCAGGTCTTTCGCCCGCGCGGCAGACAGAGACGACTCAGTGGATCGATTGGTCTCCTGCAGGACGGTTTCACGCTTCGGAGGCGGTGAGCTTCAGATCGCCAGATTGGGCTCTCGACGCGTCGTCGACGGGTGCCGACTGAACAGCAGGGGAAGCCCAGCTCTGCTCTGCACTGTATACTGAAGATACCACGTTCATTCTCGGGGCGGCAGAGCTGTGCTGCCCGTGCTCGCTGCTGTGTACATCTGCGCTGGAGAGTGGAACGGCGACAGGTAGCTGGGTGAATGTCGGTGCGGCATCCACCCTCGCCTTCTTTTGCTTCTGCTCCATTGGATAGCTTGGCATGAAGCTTCCGACGACAATCTGGTAATCAGATCAAATGATGTTCAGTTATCTTTGGCATGAGATGTATATATAAAGCCTTGACTCCATGTGGCATTGAATTATCTTGCAGACAAATGTGGAAATCGATTTCTTTTCTTTTAACCAAAATGTTACTATAGCTAGATTTCTTCAGACAATCAGAGAGTTTTATTCAGTAAGTAGATAAATCGAATCCATAGGCATGAGATTCTTATGAAAGGTAATAAGTAGCAGCACCTGAACAGGACTTGCCGCCACCAGTAAGCCGGCAACTCCACCACCGACAACACGACCATCTGGGCTGGCAAGAGAAACACTCATCCCACCTGACCGACTTCGTGCTCCACTATTTTCAGTTGGCATAAAGGAACCAGACAAGGAAAGCAACTCAAAGCGTCCCTAGAAACAAAATAGTAGGGATAAATTAGGAAATCATACAACCACCAAGACTCTTCTGTATGTGAAATAATTTCATAATAAGGTATTTATGCATATTATGAGTGAATGATCAAACCTCATAAGTTAATGTGCCACCAGAGGAATCTGGTTGACGAAGTGTAACATTTGATATGACACCATTAGCAGATAGAATACAAATAGCTCGTGGCCCTTGCTGAGAAAATGATATAACCTTCATCGTCACATCCTGAAAGAACATCAACAAATATCAGTACCACCAAGTATTATGGTCTTCATACAAAACCTTTTTATATTGTATCTATTCCAGGATCTGTAAGACTAGAAGTGATATAACAAGCAGCAAAGTAATCAGAACTGAGAGAGAAGTCTGACAGCAAAAACACGATTCACGGTTAACACTAGTCTCAAATATTCATATGTACTGTATTTACAAACTAGTCTCAAGTATTTGTTTTCACATACAGTTTAAGATCAGGTGAAATGCATGTCTCGCCTGAATACCTTTACCGACAAGAACGCATACATCTTGACCAAATTGAACAAAATCAGATGTAAACTATGGGCCAATTATAAGACTTCAAAGAGAGCACTGAAACCATACCTCGCCAGGAGCAACAGTAATGATATGAGGAGTGAAATTCCCACCGGCGGAACACGCCACCATGTCACCTGCAAGCACATACTGTGGTTAACAATCTGACACCACACTAGAGTATTAGTGTATTACAAAACAAAGACAAGCGAACACAGCCTAAGATCGCCGGCTTGCTGGAAACAGGTGATCCGACCATCAGTCATTCAGTCAAACATAAGTAGCCCCAAATCATTCAACCAAGAAGTCTGGTAGTTTTATGCTTATTATGCATCCACGTCATCACTCTATCCGTCGCCATCCCATCGTGTATCTGGGAGGACCTTGGCACAATCCATATACGTATCTCCCTATTTGGTTCCGGAATCAGAAACTACCACCATGCCAGTGCCACCCACGGCGGCAGAACCCCACCACAGAGCAGCAAGAGGCCTTGAGGATTCAGTGAGGCTATGCTTCTTCCATCTGGACCCCACGTGATCCCCGAGCTACGAATCTTGGAAACAGCCCGAGATCCCTGATGGGCGTCCAACTGATCATGGATAGAGGGGGAGAGATGAGACAGGAAATATCTGGATAAGAGAGAGACAGGCAACGGACAGCAGGGAACGAGCTAGTCAGTGACGCGGCAGACCAACCACTACTTGTGCCATTGGCCTTGTCTGAAGCCGGCTCGGTCGGCATACCCTCTTCAATCTCGTAATTTTTGAGACCTAATCTAGGGGGACGATTAGATCATCCACTTCTTATTCTCCATGGAGGAGTATGCGGATTGTTCATGGAACTTCGGCTAGATTTTTTGGGGAACAGATGTGAGCAAGACAAGGATACTTACCAATGGAGTCGAATTGGAAGCCGAACTGTTGCTGCGGCTGCTGCTGATGGTGGTGGTACGGCTTGGACGCCGCGGCGGCGAAATCAAGGGGCCGGCCCCTCCCGCGCTTCATGGCGGCGCCGACCGCCGACGCCGGCGTGTACTGCCCCGCCGCGACGGCGGCCGCCATCGGCCCCGACGCGGAGATCGGCGTGGCGTTCAGCGGCCGGATCAGGCTCCCGTCCGGCCCGTACTTCCTCGGCCTGCCCCTCTTCTTCCCCGTCTTCACCACCGGCCGCGCGGCCGGATACCCTGCTCCACCCGCCACCACCGCCGTCGCATAACCCGGCGGCACCAACAGACCAATCGAACTGATCTTCTCCACCGCCGACGGTGCAGGTGCAGGTTCAGCCGACGGAGGCGGCACAGATGCCAGTGGCTGGAAGCTCACCGTAGCCTCCGGCACCGCCGCCAGAGGCCCCACAGATGTCGTTGACTGGAAGCTCACCGTAGCCTCCGGCACCACCGCCGCCGCTACCGGCGCATCCGCAGCCGGAGCCGGAGCCGGAGGGCTCGCTTCCCCCGACTTGGTCTCCATGCACACAGAGCTGGACACACAGCCGCCACCTACTCGGGCTTCCGGCACGAGCTCTCGCCATCAGAGCTCCCACACACTACCCCCATCTCGCACCACCTCCGTCTCCCTCCTTAAAACACCACCACCGAAAATTCCCAGAAAAAGAATTAAAACACCGAGAAAAAACCCACAAAAATCTATAAATCCCCGGAAGAAAAAACAGAAAAAGATTATCGCTCTGCTGCAGCTGGGAGGCGAGCGGAGGAAGAAACTGAGAGCGAGCGAGCGAGCTTGCAAAACAAAAGGGAGGAGCTAGGAAGGAAATAAAAAGGCAAAACTAAAGCAAAAAAGGGGGCGAGAGCGTGAAACAAAACCAATAAAATAAGAAACTAAACTAAATTATCGCGGGGCGTATTAAATTAGCGCCGCGCGTCGGGGAAGAAATCGGACGCGCAATTGTCGCTGGACGCGCAGGGGCGAGTTTTTAATGCGGATTTCGAAAAATGCCATCGGCGAGGGGCAGGAACGGGAAGAGATAATTGCTTTGCCTTTTGTTTTTTTTAAACATTTCTCCTTTTGAGAATGTTTTTTAAACATTTCGAAATAGCGGGTTGGAGGGAGAGTTGGCGAGAGTGGACGCGGTTTCTGCGTTAATCCGCGATTATGCCACTCGGCGGCTGGCTTGTCGTCGCATGCGAGGGCTTCGTTTCCGGCGAGTCAAAGGGGACAGAGTGTACAGTGGAGTGACAGGGGAAGCTAAACTGGTCCGTCGGGAAGCCGTCCGGTTGTGTTTTTCAACGGCTAGTCCAGTGTGAAATGAAGCAGCATGCACACTCGTTTTCTTTTACTCTAAGCTAATCATACAAGAGCTTTACGAGCAAATTAGTACAGTAACTCAAAATTTGCTCGCACGCCGGCGTGGACGGATTTGCATCCAATTACAAGTTTGTGGACTCATTTATCAAAATTATCAAGTCGTTGTACCAATTTACTCTTCAAGTGAGGAGACTCCCGTGGTGCAATGGTCGGCAGGCTGAAGCGCCAAGCGCCAGCACCCGGGTTCGAATCCTCACCTCTACCTTAATGACAATACAAGGGTGAAGTCCTCCCTCCGGTCTTGTTATTTTTTTTAATTTACTCTTCAAGTGCAAATTTTTGTATGCCTAATGTAATTAGCTCTGTTTTTTTTTCTGTCGGGGAGAATGCATATATACACGCTCATTTTTGGTAATCTCATCTTGGTAGCATGAGATGAACAAGAACACCATTCCCTCGCAAAAAAAGATAGAAGACACACATTGTATAAAAGTTGTCAAAACTATAGAGAAAATAAGAGAGATAATTTTATTCATTTTCTTCAAAAATCTCATGTAATTGTGTGGACACTTGGGAGTTGGGACTTGCTTGGTCGATCACAGGCTTTTCAACCACTTTGAGCACTTGGCCCTTGTTGGGCATGTACAGTCTCTAGGCCCTATTCTGCAACATGTTTGGTTATCCATATCGGCCTAACATGTATAAGAGCACCAACTTGACCCAATTATTTGGTTGGCTACATTTGTGTATTTAGGATAGGATGATGCAAATGATGTGATTGGGTGAACACTTGTTGATGAGGATACATTCATGGATTATGCTTGTTGGACATGCTTGAGTCGAAAAGAAGTATTAAGTCTAATTGATGATCATCAAATCCTGAACTCGTTCCTAGTTGAACATGATATTCAATTTATAAAGACTTTATACTATCTAAGTCGTTGTATTTTTTACCTAGCAGATTTAAATTAAGGGAGAGAGTGGCGCATTAAGTAGATAGTGTGCATAAGGAATGGAGCTCGTTGGTAACCATGAAGATGGCGAGCACGAGGGAGGGCGAAAGAGGAAGTGGTGCCATCATAAAAAAAAGGCGTGCTGCAAACAATAAAACATCACCTCCAACTGGTATTAAAAATCAGTTCAGATTCAATTAAGATAGACACAAGCTCTGATTTTGAAATGGCTGCGGTTTCCTCATACGAACTCCAAATAAAGCAAATAAACAAATATTCAAAAGACAACTCCAAGTAGTTTAACGGGTAGGCGCATGTTTACTAATTTGCTACATACATGGCGCCGAGACAAAAAGAAGTTGACAATTGTTTTGGCCAGTTTCTAGATAGAGTCTTTTCAAGTTAATAAAGTTAGAGACATGATTTGATTTCGACCCCAATCCTATGTTGGACGTCCGACAACCTTGATATACACTTGTGAGTTGTGGCTTTTAGGCTTAGACCAAGTTTAAACTGAACCCTAGATACCAGTCTGAATTATTTGTAAACATTCATCTGAAATCACATATTCCTCTCTGTTGCGATGATGAGTATTTTACCCTACCTCCAGTTGTGCAATCTGAGTTTACGTGCTAAAACTTCAACTACCATATGTCGTTCCATTGGGAATTGGTAGATTGCAATCTGCTTCTTGGTCGGCTTCTACATGTGTAAGTGTGTGGCGTTGTGAATATCCATATGGTTGAAAATTTGTTGCATTGGCAACGGGGGAACATCCAGACGGTTCGACATCGTCTTGCGAATTATCTCCATATCCACCTTCGGCTCACTAAGAAGACCGGCCCGCCCCTTATTGTCTTAGTATCAGATTTCTAGAGTAAACTCGGTGAGCAATCCATCTCATATTTTAGTTTTAGTTTTCGTCCTACAAAGAAAATGCAAAATATGTTAGGTTTAGATTTTCATCATAGCCTAGATACATCCATTTGCAAGTTCTAGTTTTTGGTTGAGTCATTTTGCGTTGCCTTTTCCTATTCAAGTCGGAGTCTAAATCCTAGTTAGAATCAATCTTGAGTTGTTGTTGCCTCGCACACATTTTTCGTCATGAGATCCTGCCACAACATGGATTTGGACAAAAGTTTTGCCACAGTACATTTTCTTCCGCACAACCGTTGCCGCGAGTTCTGTCATGAGACGGATTTAGACAAAACACTATGTATGCATGAGCTTTTGATGCATAACCAAGAAAGAAGCCTTAATGCCCCTTTGGTGCAAATTTTGTAGCCGTGTTCTTATCAAGTACTCCCTCCCTCTCAAACTATTTCACGTCAATGTTGACCAAATACATACTAAAATGAGTGAACCTACACACTAAAATGTGTCTAGATACATGGGAATCAAAATGTCAGTTATTTTGAGACGAAGGGAATATAAAGCACTTTGCCCCAAATACCTTGATATATGATACATTTGGGCTCTTATCAATAATAAGTTCAAACCCCACTTAATAGTTCGGTTCTACTATTAGGACGCAAAGCAGTAAATAAAGAGTATTGTCTTCAATTTGATTCTTGTTGAGCTTCGAGCTTCATGCATGCTGATTCAGTTTTGAACTCCAGGAAGGTATCTGATGAATTCTTCAAGCACGCCATATGAAAGTTACTCTACAAGACGTCTTCATGTCTTTTTCTTCAGCCTGTTGTGTCTTTGACGTTGTTTGTGTGACAGTTCTTCATGTACACCAGAATCACTCCTTGAGTCAAGACAATGTATGGGTCTTGATCTTCTACTCATTGTCACACATGAGATGTTTCACGGGGGCAAATTGAGTTTCTTGCATCAAGCAGATGTTTACGCCCTAGGTTTTTCATTGGGTGATTTTTGTCAATGTCATCTTCAATGCTCATGATATTTAGATGATTGGCATCTATCTTGAGTCGTCTTCATTATATTCAATCTAGCTGATAGATATTTTTTGAGAGCCACTGGTGTTGTCATTGAAACATCTCATTGTGGAGACAATATATCCAGTTTTCGTTTGGTGCAGCTCTACTCCTTGATCCTTGTGTGTAGCGGCATTCCTTCTTATTTCTTAAGTAAGCTCATGTGTTGATGTTGAGTCTTGTTCGTCCAGGATCCTTGGTTTGCTCTATTTCAATTTTCAGTTGATCTACATGGATTTTTCTTCAACGCGATGGATCAACGTGACTATGGTTAAACCAAACAATCATGTGGGACTATGTATTCATGTGTACACTAGATGATATTGTTAGTCCCTTAGCCTTGTTGTCGTTTATCACCCAAAACTCACACAGGAGAGCATTAGATGCACTTTTTTCAGAAGACTAGCTAGTACACTAAGTCCCATTTGTTGCCAAAAAAGAGATTTGTTTCTCATCCAAATATAGCATATATAGGATAGATTTACAAAATAGGTAAAACACTTTCTTAAACCGCTTTCAAGTATGCTTGAAATACTCATCACAGTTCATGACAAACATGAACAATATCACCTCATCCACCATATCCAACTCCATCACCAACTACCATACCAGATTTGTGGTATGATCCTAAATCTTCATCTTTTAAGATCACTTGCCAATCCTCCATTCCCTCACAAAGTTCTTGACTCCTCTTTGGATTTTCATCATAGTTGTGGCAATAGCTAGATCGTAAACCAACATCATCAACATCCGTAGTGATAGATCAACCTCCGTGATGTTGCGATCATGAAAATCTCATAGCACTACCGTTCATGGATCTACCCTGGCATGCTTCGAGAGCGGCGGGGGGGGGGGGGGGGGGGGGGGGGGGGGGGGGGGGGGAAATAGGGAACGTTATCAGCATAGTTAGTACAAGCTTCAAAAAATCTTGGAGACTCTCCATGGCCTCTGCCTCCATAGCCCTCCAAGCCCCCTCTCCGCCCTTGAGTTGGCTTATATTCTCTGATACACATTATACTGAGCCAAAACATCCGCCACTGAGAGCATGAGATGTGCATAGTTACCGACAAAGGAACCACAAAATCCAAGGGTGGAAAGAATGAGGGCAGTGGAGCACGAGGCATCTCCCTTGAATATTGCATCATCATAAGATCCCGTGACTCTACAAGTGTCGTTGGTCGTTTGAATAGGAGTTTGTGCCCGCACAACATGTGTCGGTAGAACAGTACAAACCCACTGATGTATGATATCGAGGTGATTCAGCCATGGGTGGGCATCATGGGCGGCTCTCATCTTCTCGGGGTTTTAATTAAAAACACGGGGAAGCATTGGCCTTTTAAATCGTACTAGCATAGTCTCACTGGATTTGTTTTCAATCAGAACATGAAGCAACGCAATCCGATTTTACTTGACTAAGAGCAACTCCAGCAGACCCCTTATCGTGCGAGCCTTTAGAGATGTGATAAGGGGCACAAACGGCCGAACAGACCCCGCAAAGCCCCGTCGCTACCACACTTCCGGCCGCTCCTCCCCATTCCTCCAGGAGGAGATCGACGCCTCCACTGTGCCATCATACGCCCCTCTCTGTGTCATGCCTCGTCGTCGCCTCCACGTACGGAAGGAGCCACCAGAACGACGGGAACAAGCACCACCCGAGCCGCCGCCGCCGTCTTCCTCGTCTCCGACGACCACCCGCTGCCGCTAGGGTAAACCCTAAAACCTGAGCCGTCGATCTTTTCTCAACAGCCATGATTAGATCACTTTAACCGAAATGGTATGATTCATGTTGAACCGTTAGATCTAGATCTAGCGGCCCAGAGCAGATCCAGTCAGCGGCCACGTCATCGCCAAGTCAGCAGAAGCAGCCAACCGGAAGACGCCGCGTGGACAAGCTTTTTCTGGGCTTTTTTTCCGAATTAGATCTATTTAGCAGTTTTGCAGAAAACACCCCTGTATCTTAAATCCTTTATATCTTTTTATTGGTTTGGCCAAATTTAACAAATTTTATAGTTTTGAAATCCTTAGAACCTGTAGAATCTATTTACTCTGTTAGTTTTATGTTTTTCCAAGTTTAAATTTATTCAAATTTCAAATGTGATGTTTGAGTAAATTTGGCTTAACTTTATTTATATAAGTTATTTTTGAGTGATTCCAATGGGATTAGCTTTGTCTAAAAGCCCTCTGTCCAGTAGAGCTTTTCCTTGTTTTTATAAAAAATAGTTTGTAGCATTGTTTTATATAAATGTTGTGTATGCCCTTTTTGGGAATTTAAAAATAGATTATTTATTTCTAAATTGCATTTTTGGGTCTTATGATATCATGCATGTTTTCACAAACAAGAAATATAGTTGAATTAATAATTGCGATTTAAAATTTCATTTCATGCATATCATGTATTTTTGTTTGATTATTTTTCTTGTATATTTATTTTTGCCTTGTGTGAATTGTTTAGATTATTCGAAGAGTCCGGGGAACGTTTACAATTGTTGCACCTGCAACTCCTGCCAAGGCAAGTGATGCTCACACATGAAATTCCTAAGTATTTTGATATGCATTGTAGTTTACTTTTTCTAAGTAGAATTGCATGTCAGGTTTATTACTATTCTATGCTAGACCTGTTTAGTATTACTCCAAATTTTCCTAAGTGTCTAGTACCTATATGATAACTTAGTAGAATAGGTAAATGCTATGCTATGTGTTTTGTATGAAATGTTAATAAAAATTCTACGAAGTTAATACACTACCTGAGTAGGTGGTTGGAATAAAGCAATTCCCCATATATGGGAGGATGAATTATAGAAGAGGGTGATTCCCCAATTTGGGAGTAAGGACCATACGTGGTTCCCTAACTTGGGAGGATGAGCCACACGTGCGGAAACCCACCCAGGAACAAAGAGATCGAAGTTACTCTAAGTGAAGATTACTTTCCGTGCAGCCACTAGTCATATGGGCTCTGGCTTGACTAAGTAAGTTGCGTGGAACCGGCCCGGCTTGACAAGCAGATGTAGTGAAGTATGTGGAACGGGTCAAGACGGCAGTGGTCGGGGAAATGCTTCTGAAAGGCCTCGTCTCAATCTTCTCCTTTCCTTTTCACTTGTCAAGGTCAGAATGGGATGATTGAGTCAAGTGGTGAAAGTGCACAACCTCTACAGAGTGTCAAACTAAGTACTTAGCCGTGTCCCCGGTTACGGACAATTTTGAGTATCGGATCAAGGACGTCAACAAGAGATCTCATCATTCCAACTTCTTAAGTAAAAATTTGATGAACTTGTGTGTGGAGATATTCCTGGATATGTTCCATGGAATGATCTCATAACTAGTTGAAAAGAAAAATATTGGAAAAGATAGGATAAAATTGGCTTTACGCAAAAATAGCCTTGAACTACACCAATCATATATGCTTATAGTTAATAGAAGTTTTTGCCCTATGAGTCCACAAGTATCACTTGCCAGATCCATACAAATGGTTCTGACCAATTTTTGGATACAACGCTTTTATTGTTGCAGGATGCCCCGACGAAGAGTAAGGAACGGGTTTTCGAGTCTACAACCAACATGTTTTCGCCTGTGGCTACATGAAGATTGGGACTCCATGCAATAATTATAGTCTTCCGCTGTTATTTCTGTTTTATGCTAGCTTCGAGCTATGCAAAGATGTAATGGATTATTTTAACTCTGGATTCAGACGTGTAATAAATTGATACAATGTTGTGATATCTCATCGTAAACTGTGTGTGCAAATGATTCGATCCAGGGGTTTGCACTATACACAGGGACTTGCCTATTTTTTTAAGTGCAGGTCCGCTACAACGTCTCTATGTCCGAATCGTCGGAGGGAAGACGAATCCTTAAGCAAAAATTCCTCGCACGGGCTCAAATCCATCTAAAATGCGCAAGGAAACTCATATGAACTATGAATCTACGGAAATCATCGACATAATCAAACTAAGAATGACTCACCGATGGATCGGGGGCGGTGGCGATGAATCGGTCGGGGCGCGGTGGATCCGGGGTGGCCGCGACTCGGTGGCGGCTTTCCGCCGGTGGGGCGGGGTGGATCCGGGTCGGCGGCGATTGGGTGGCGCCTTCCCGCCGCTAGATGTCGACGATCTATGACCATGATCGAGGGCGGCAGGCCGGCGGCGGTTGGCTGTGGAATGGGGGATGGAACTCGCATGGGCTTAAATGTCCCTCTCGGCAAGGGTTTCTTCCAAATACAGGGTACCGATGGGCCGGCCACGGAATCCTTGTTTTCACGACGTGGGGGGGGGGGGGGGGGGGGGGGGAGGGTGTTTTTTCCGCAGCCCTCAATTTCTTTTAAAGACCGTTGCGCAAAACGGTAAACTGATCGTTATTTTACCATTCATGGGATATAAGGGGTCTGCTAGAGTTGCTATAAGCCATATGCTTGTCCAAGGAGGGAATTTTGCTTTCCGGAACATTCTCCCTTCTAATAACAAGGCAAAAACCTCAAACCCAGCATTCATAAGTTTCGAGCGAAGACCCAATACAGGGCAAAATAGTTAAAACAAAGGAAGCTAGTGAAGAGCAAAAAGCAACCGCCATTAATCACCACTTTTCCAGGCCGAGAAAGGGAAAAGCAAACAAACATACGGCACAAATAGGAGGAAAGAGGCGGCAACAAAAAATGGCGTCTCCTCTGTGCAAATTATTCTTTACTTTTGCGTCGTAACGTGTCAAGATAAAGCCAGCGGCACTACGCGATGCATGGCATGTGTACGCATGAAACGTGGCCGGATATGTTTGATATTTCGGCTACAGAGCACCAAGCTAGCGGGCGCGCGTGGCTTTTACAGTTGGACGGCATCTGCATGCTGCGGTCGCCGGTCGGTGGTCAGAAGAACAAGCTACACAGACAGCTTATGATTAGACCCTGCTGGTGCTCGGACTTGAACTGATGATGGAACCACGTGAGAGACTGGGTGGAGTGGAGTACTCACTCAAGGCTGTTCTGTTCGGATTAGTAGTGTACACTTTTTGGACGATGCATGCATGCACACTGCACGACCGTACGTACTGAAGGAAGGATCCAATGCAGACCAACAAACATTCTTGCCAGCACTTCACGCACGTCCGTACCAGCCAGCGTACGTGATCCATGACCTGTCTGGCTGCTTGGCTGGCACACTGAAACTTATACACGTACAGATTAAAATGAATATAATTATTACATACACAGCTCGTGGGTTTATCATAGTCAGGGGTTTTGCTAAAGTCAGGTTATACATTATTTCCCTGTTGAAATTTCGGTGCATTGTATAGGACATAGTAGGGATCAAGATATATAAACGCCGAAAGTTCAGAAGTTGGAAAAGAATATGGAGAAACCATTTAGTATTTAGTACTCCAGCTTTACTACTTTTAATTAATACGCTGCACGTAATCATGCAGACAAGTCAATCGGACAGCTCACCAGAAATCCACAATATAACATTTCCTTTACTCGTCAAAAAAAATGATATTTTCTAGTATGATTAACCTTTCATTTTCTTGCAAGGTAAGCATGAAAAAGATATGAATTTAGCAGCAGACAAAAACATAAATATTTCCAATGTTGGATCAGGATGAAATGATATCAATTAGGGAGCACTGGCGTGGTGTCAATACCCAACAGTCCATGAACGCAAGACACCACAAATAATAAATGTGATTAGTTGATTAAGATTGACACAATGGCAAGCTTTACTCCAACCTTGCCCATAGTATATCTACCACCTATCTATCCATCTAACATCTAATAATCTAATAACATGAAGAGAAGGAAAAGGGGATCAGATCATGGGCACTCCACCACCCCTGTTAACTTGTAGGAGGACAAGCAAGCAACCAAAAGGAGGACATTTTGTACTTAATGGATGTGACGGGTAAGTGGGTTTCTCTACTAGCATAAAAGGAGATGATTAAGTAAGCAATAAACACCGCTTAGTCACAACTTAGAATGCAACCCTAACTGAGAGCCCATAGTGAGACAAGTGGCAAATGCACAACGACATAAGAAAGAAGTTCATCGGCTATTTTGGAGGCATATATCCGGAAATCCACTTTGGCACATATGCACCTGGTATTTAAAAAACAAAATTTGAAATGCCAAAAAATTCTGAAATAAAATTTTACGGGTATATTTTCAAATCCTATGTGTTCATAAAGTCGTTTCACGAAAAATCAATATTTTTTGTGGGGTGTGTAAAAAAAAACAAAAAAATACCTCATAAAAATCCCTATTTTAGCACCAAATTTTTATCTTTTTACATATGCCATACAAAATGTCAGTTTTTCATGAAACTACTTCGTGTACACATAGGATGTGATCTATGTTGCAAATATTTTTTTTGCAATTTGTTTGTCATTTGAAAAAGGCATTTAAAACGCATTTGAATTATCAGGTGCATATATGCACCCGGGAGCCAAAACACCTTCTCCGCACAGAGTTATGGGAGAAAGAGAAAGAGAGAGAGTTATGCGATAATTCGCAATGAGAAGGGATTTTCACACAGAGTTATGCGATAATTCATAGTGATATATAAACGAGAGAAGCACACAATTTTCTTCACCAGAAGAGTTTCTCGGTCTCCTCATTAAAAAGAGGTTAATTAGCATAGCACGCCCGGAGCCCTGGGAAACATAGACAAACCTTCAACCCATCTGTGGTTCTGTGCTGTGTGCCTGTGTTACAGAAAGACTCCTGCAGCTAGTTTATCATGGGTTTCCCACTGCAGGCTTAGTTTAGGCCAGGACACATGCTCATGTAATTGGTGATTGAAAGGGTATTTACTCTAAGAACGAAAACACAAAAAGGCCATGGATATATTCCTTTACGCATGCTTCCCAGTTCCCACGCACTAGTTACAGCATGCTCTGCGGCTTGTGTTGTCCAATTAAGCTACTGCTTTTCAGTAGTAGTACTTCCTAAGCATCCAACTAGCAGTTACTATAATGTAAGCTTACCTAAAGATCATTATCCACTAAACCTGCTTTGTTGTGCATCTATCTGTCCGTGTATATAATTAATATGGTTTCTGTCGCAGGGTTTATTCCGCCAACTTTCGAGCTCTTTCTTTTGTGCACAACAGAAGGCAAATCTCACACTATACACTATTCAGGAATGTGTGCATACAGCAGCTAGCCGATGGGATGTCGTGAGTATATCAGCAAAGGCAGCAGCACGCGGTTCAGCTCAGCCACTGATCAGTTACAAGATACCGTTTATGTTTTCATGTTTTGCATTATGCACAAATAATTATTGTTTTATTAAAATTTTGCCAGAATAATTCTGATTGTTCATGAAGGCGTCCATGCAGTGTGCAGCGTATGCAGCAAGTGAAATACCGGTTTTGACGGTGATTTCTATTCATCACTCTTTGCGAGGGAACATATCTACTGATGCATACTTTTAAATGATACCAACCTAAAAAAAATTAAGTTATAAGTTTTTAAAATTTTCAAAAATAATTTTTTGAGTGTTCACAAGATGTGTGTTTACAATCCCAATAATTTGAAAAACCAAATTCAAAATATACAAAGAGAAAGAAAAAGAAAAATCCAACATGAATAGTGTCACAAAAAGACAAAAACACAAATGACACACATAGTAATTTGTCTTTTTTGTTTCTCCGCATGTATTTCAAATTTGGTTCTGAAAAGTTTAGGTATTGTAACAAACATCTTGTGCACTCACTAATTTATTTTAGAATTTTTAGAAACTTATAAATTTAAATTATAATCTTGATGTCATAGTATCATTTAATGGTTCGTATCACTAGATATTTTCCTCTCTTTACGAGGTGTGCCAGAACACAGCATCCCCAACGCTTAACCGGCTGGCCCATTTAGTTCGTGTGGCTACTCTGTGTAACATCCCAAAATTTTGGAATGTTTTAAAAATCACAAAAATTTAAAACTTTTATTATTAGATAAAGAAAGTCTCCAAAAATCAAGAAAAACACTTTGAAAGGATTATTTTGAAAATCTCCAAGGGTATTTTATTTTAAATATTCCTTTACCTTCTATTTTCAAATTACAGGTTTTGGAAATAAAATAAATATTTTGATATTTATAAAGCCCAAGATGAAATGAGTATTTGTATTTAAATGGATTTACCAAACTCTCTTTCATAAAATGTTTTAGACTAAATTATTTTATTATGAAAAATGAGTAATTATTTTGAATGATATTACTCATAGTATTTTATGGTTTTTATTGGAAACAAAAGGAGTTCATAAATCTTATTCTCATAAAGCTATCAAATATGACTTTATAAATTATTTAAATTCTACAAATATTTTAGAAAAGGGTTTCAAAGTATTTAAAATGAGTTTGTCAAAACTTGTTTATGAAAATGTATTTCATTATATTCTATAATGAAAATAATACTATGTGTTTCTTTGGTTTTATTTAAGCCATTTTGGCAAAATATTTCAATTGGGATAAAGCCCATGATTTAAAATGAGTAAAATGTTTTCAAAGGTTTTATCAAACTATTGTTTTAATAAAAATATTTGTACTAAATTATTTTATTAGAGAAATTATACTTTCTGGATTTTACTTGAGTTCAAAAAAATTTATAAAACCCTATTTATTAAAATGACATAAACATGTCAATTATGCATTTATGCAATATTTGTTTTTATTTCAAAATAAATTATTTTGGAAAAAGTTGCCAAATGTCCCAAATGATTATTTTGAATTTTTACAAATTTATTTCACTTGATTTGGAGCATTATTTCAAAAGTTATAAAAGAAAACAGAGAAAAGAAAAGGGAAAAAGCTTTGGACAAAAAAAAAGGGGGCCAGCTGCCCGAGCCAGCCCAGCAAACCGGCCCAGGACCAGCCCAGCACCCCGCACCAGCCTCCCTTCTCTCTTTCCTTCTTCTCTCGTTTCTCTCTCCCGACGCCGTGACCAACAAGAACTTCGATCGAATCCTAACAAACCCGAACGAATCCGTTGCTCCTTCTCGCGTCTATATAAGCCCCTCGACGTCCGCGTCGTTTGCCCCCAAAAACCCTAGAAAGAGCGCCGCCAGGCTGCCCGTGATCGAGCTCGCGCCGCCGCCATTGCCGCCGGTGAGTTTTGGATCTCCGGCCGCCCTCCGACAACCCCAGCTCCTCTCTCCTCTCCCTTTCACTTCGTCTATTCATGGCGCACCTCCCTGACATGCTCGGCATTTTTTTTCATCGCCAGATCGACGAGTTCGTCCACACCCGAAGCAAACAGCCGCCGTCCTCAACTCCGGCGAGGAATCTATGGAGGAGGAGACCATCCCGGAGCACCACGCCTCGCCATCTGGACCGCCTCGTCGTGCTGATCATCCAGGTACAAGCCGTGCGTCCTGGAGCACCGTAGATCGCCGGGAACACGTGATGCCGACCCGTCGCCGCCGTCCGCCGCCGCTCGCCGTAACCCTAACTCCGGCCGGCACCTCCTGTTTAGATCTCAACCGTTGGATCTAGATCCAACGGCCGTCTTTTATTTTCTTTACCGAATCGGTACCGACCAATCAGACTGCACCGTGTCAGCGCTGAGTCAGCGCACCGTCAGCATCCTAGTCAGTGCCACGTCAGCCCAGCATTTCTGTAAATTCGTCCAAATTGATTTAATTTGGCAGTTTTGCAGAAAAACCCCTGAACCTTAGAACCTTCATATCTTTTTATTGGTTTGGCGAATTTCAAATATTTTTATATATTTGAAATCCTTGGAATCTGTAGATTCTTTCTGGCATTTTAGTTTTCTGTTTTGTGTTAGTTTAAATTATTTAATTTTCAAATGTTTGATTTGAGTAATTTTAACATAACTCTATTTTTATAAGTCCAAAAATTGCAAGAAAAATATTTTTAGAAACCTTAAAATATATACAATATAATTCCTCTGTTCTATAATATTTGTGAGCATTATTTTGATGATCTAAAAATCAAAGAACTCAATTTGAGTATTTTTGTCATAACTTTAAATCTATAATTTATTTTAAATAGGTTTCTTTTGGAAAATGACTTAAATTTATGTCCTCTGTCCAGTAGAACCAAAACCTAATTTTGTTGGAACCATTCAACCATAGGAATGTTGATTTTGGCACAAAACCAATTTATAACTTGATTTGCAAACCTTAGCCTACCTAGCATTAAACCCTTTTGACCAATATCAGTATGTAGATCATATTGATACCTTTGGAACACTATTCCAACCTATTTAAATTTAAAATATTCAAATTGACTCTTGACCACCTCTTGACCTTTAATAGAAAACCTCAACCTAAATGCATTGATTCTTTTTGCATATTGAATCATGTATTAAAACCTGGACCATCAACCTATTTACCTTTGTTACTATCCATGTTTGCTCTTATGTGTGTATTATTTGATTGTTGTATTGTTTGTTTATTGTTACCTGTTTGTATTGTATAGATTGAACGGAGAGCTACGAGTTACGTTGAAAAGAGTGTGTGTGAGCAACGACAAGTTTCAAAAGGCAAGTGCATACACAATTCATGAATGACCTATTATTATTTTTATATTGCATCATAGACTATTTTCCAGTAGCATGCATGATAGGCTGTTTTTAATAAAGTTATATGCTATGCAAACCTGTTAGGTTAGTCACATGTTTAGATGACTAGTGACCTATATTAATTTAGTAGATTGGCTTGCTGCAAAAATGATTTGTTTTGCTTGTATATGAGTTAAGGAAAATCTACTAAATTAATGAATCGCCTGGGTGGATTTTGGAGTTGTATTGGTGGGTCAAAGTTGAGTGGCTGCTCAGGCCCAGTTCTGCGGGTACCTGAGTACGTGCACTTGTGCTCGCCACCCAGGGTATTAGAGATTTCATGTCACTCCATGTCTAGCTTACTTCCAGTGCAGCCACTAGTCATATGGGCTCTGTCTTGACTAAGTATGTTGTGTGGACTCGACCCGGCTTGACAAGCTGATGTAGGGGTTGTAGGTGGAACGGGTCAAGCCGTTGGGTTGGGAAAATGCTTCTGAAAGGTCTCGTCTTGGTCTTCTCCTTTCCTTTTCACTAAATGAGGGTTAAGGATGGAATGGGTTGATCGAGTCTAGTGGGGAAAGTGCCACAAACTCTCGAGAGTAAATAAAACTAAGACCTTAGCCGTGTCCCCGGTTATGGACAATTTGAGTAACTAAGCAAGGTGGTCGACAGAAGAATCTCATTCATTCCAATTTCATAATAAAATTTGATGGGTGAACAAGGGTAGAGGAGATATTGGTTTTCATGCCATGTTTATCTCATAAGTAGCTGTTTTTAAAAGAAATGATCTTTGAAAGTATAGGATAAAATTTGCTTTGCGCAAGAGCCTTGAGATCCACCAGCCAAATATGCATGTAGAATAGTTTTTGCCATTTAATATCCACCATAGTATGACACTTGCCAGCCTGTCACAAGGTATTGACCCAAATTCTCTGGGCTGCAACGTTAATGTTGCAGGTTCGTCTGACGATGAGTAAGGAACGCTATAGGTTTCGAGTCTACAACCAACATGTCTGCCTGTGGCACATGAAGATGATGAGGACTCCATGCTATTTATGTTTTCCGCTGCTGAGCTTTGTAATATGCTAGCCTTGTGCTATGCAACTTGTAATGTTTTACTTTTCTGGATCTTCGATGTAATAGATATTTGACGCATTTGCATGATATTACATCTTGAACTGTGGTGCTAGCTATTCGATCCAGGGACTAGCACAGAACACAGGGATCTTGGCCATTTTTAAAAGGGCAGGGTCGCTACACTCTGTTTTGTATAAAATGCGTCTCTGGCCAGTTTTTGTCTGGTGTATATCGGATTTCTCCGTTTTTTATTGTTTCTTCTCATTTAGTTCCCTTATTTTTTATTAGTTTTTTGTTAACATTTTTATAGTTACCTTTTTTTTTTCATATTTCCTTTTTCCATTCTCTTTTCTTTTCATTTTTTATTCTCTTCTTTCTTTAAATAAATGTATTTTTTAGAATCAATACTCCTTTTACACTTCCATATAATATGAAAAAGTTACGAATATTTTTACCTTTTCATATTAACATTTTTATCATATATAGGAACAAATTTTCTACATCATGAACATTTTATTTAGAATTGTATGAATAATTTATATAGATACAAATGGACAATTTTTCATACTCGTATGAACATTTATTTGGATACATATGAACACATATATATAGGTACATATGAAGATTCATTTTATGATACACTTTGGTATGAACTTAATTTATAAAAATAAATATAATCCTTAAGATTAACAAAAAAAAACTTGCATGTTTTCAATTTTGCCTGTCTCAACTAGTTTTTCCTTGTATGAAATCTATTTTGTCTCCCGGGTATGCATATGGTATTTTAAAATACATTTTGAAATTTCAAAAAATCCTGAAATAAAATTTCGTGGATAGGTCTTCGTATCCTATGTGTTTACAAAATCATTTCGCAAAAACCAGCATTTTTATGACCTATGCAAAAAAAATCTCGTCAAAAGACTTATTTTAGCATTCAATTTTGTGTTTTTACAGATGACACAAAAAATGTCGGTTTTTCGTGGAACTATTTTGTGAACACATGTGATTTTGATATCTATGCATGAACATTTTAATACAATTTGTTTGATCTTTCGAAATAAGATTAAATCTACTCCCTCTGATCCGTTATAAATGACGTGAGAAATGAAGTACGAATCGTTATGCAACTTCCGACATTTAATTGGGATAGGAGGGAGTAATACATTTCTTTTTTGAGAGAAGGAGGGAGTAATTAATAAAGGATACACATGTGAAAGTGCATGGTTGCCCCCATGTATGGTTTTGGTAATTAATGACAATCTTTATGGACTAATGTTTGTATTGAGCTACTTGTAGGTGTGTCCATTTGCATTGCTTGATCTCCATTTGTTGGAGTCAAGGCTACCGGAAGATTATATGTGTTGATCAAGGCTAAGTGCGAGTTGATCAACACTAAAGGCCAAGTGAAGATATGCCGAAGAGTGCTTCTCCCATATTGGTGTATGGGGGAGCAACATGTGAATCTTCACCAAGCGAAGCGCAATCAAGAAAGGTGGTGCGTCTTGAGGAGATGAAGATCGTCTTCTTCGACTTCAAGTGGATTTATGCGCAACGCAAAGGTATGATATTGATAGGGTTTCTATTTTACCGGTCTCATGTTGTCAGTGGAGAGACCGGGTTATAGGATAGATAGCCGTACTTTCAAGAGGGGCTCTCGACCGAATATCGTGATCATATCGTCGTAGAGAGCACAAACCTTTGCATCCATGCAATCATCTTTATTGGTTCTTATTTGGCTCTTATCATGGTGTGGTCTTGGTGCTTGTCGTGCTTGTCATGACAAGGCTAAGTTCACCGAAAATAGTTTTCATATGAATATCCTATTGTGTTTTTTGGTATTGGAGGTTTTTCCGGCGTATCCTTTTTAGAGAGGTAAAACTCTCTTCTTGTGATCTCCTCCTCACATGATGGACAATGATGTTTCTCTGCATGATCTTGTAGTGCTTTTCGTTGCGAGTCCAACGAGCCCAAGATCATCGAAAACGGAGTCCGGATGCGAAAGATATGCCCGCTTTCATTTTTGCTCTTCTGCTGTTTTTCTGTGACCGGCAGTACCGGGGTTCTAGCCGGTAGTACTGGCCGGCCCATGGCCGGTAGTACCGGGGCTAGTAGAGGGGCCACTTCCGCTTAAGTTTTTAAGCTTCTGTCTTTTTCCGGAAGTGGCCCGGAAGTTCTTCCGGTAGTACCGGGTCGATCGGTACTACCGGCCCTTTTCCCGGTAGTACTGGCCCTGCGGGTTTTCGATGCAAGCCGTTAGCAGGCTGTTTTGGGTGGGGGCGGTAGTACTGCTGTACTTGCCGGTAGTACCGGCCAGACCATGGCCGGTAGTAACGGGCCTAGTACCGGGGCTACTTCCGCTTAAGTTTTTCGGTACTGGACCCACCTGTTTTAACCGGATGTTTGCCCGGAAGTGGTTCCGGTAGTACCGGGTCAATCGGTACTACCGGTCCATTTCCCGGTACTACCGGCCCTGCGGGTTTCTCTGCGTGCCGTCGGTGGGCAGTTTTGCGTAGAGTACCGGCCCTGCGGGAATCTAAGCCCAACGGCCAGATTCTCAGGGCACCTATTTACGGGGCTTTTCTTCCCCAATGGTGACCCAACCTTTTTGAACCCTTTTGCTCTCTCTCTCCTCCATTGTTGCACATCTTGAGAGCTTGATTCCTCCACTTCCCTCCAATGATTCTTGCCCATCTTTAGGGAAACAAGAGAGGAGATCTAGATCTACCATTCCACCAATCCATTCCTCCTCTAAGTGAGGGGAACCTAGTAGATCTATATTTTGGAGTTCTTAGTGTTTCTCCTCTTTGTTCTTCCTCTTAAATCCCTCCATAGCATTAGTTGCTTTGGTTGGATTTTGGAGAGAAGGATTTGACCACTTGGTGTGTTCTTGCCTTTTGCATTAGTTGCATCGGGTTGTGCTCTCCACGAAGATTCGTGGGATTGACGTTGAGAAGCTTGTTACTCTTGGGTGCATTGTGTTCCCAAGAGCTTTGTGCCTCTTGGGTGCATTGTGTACCCTAGACGATTGGAGGATTCATGAAGACTTCGAGTTGTGAAGCTTCGGGAAGATTTGGGAGCCCCCAATTTGGTTGTGGGTGTGTGCCCCAATATCGTTGTAAAGGCTCCAGATTCCGCCTTGAAGGATTTCGATAGTGGAAGGTGAACCAAACCCTTGGGTGCGGTTCATCGGAGAATAGGGTGAGGCCTTTGTGGCATCTTGAGTAGGCCTGTTGTGGTGAGCTCACACCCCTCCAATGAGACGTACTCCCTTAACAAGGAGGAACTCGGTAATACATCCTCGTCTCCGTGTGCCTCGGTTATTTCTATACCCGAGCTATCTACTTATGCAATTTACATTGTGATAGCCTTCGTGCTTGAAGTTTTATATCTTGCTATCGCCTTGTTGCTTGCCTTGCTTAGCATAAGTTGTTGGTGCACATAGGTGAGCCTAGTATATTAGGTTGTTGGCTTGTTAATTTAAACACATAGTTTTATTCCGCAATTATCAAGCCTTTAACCGGAAAAGTTTTAATCGCCTATTCACCCCCCCCCCTCTAGGCGACATCTCGGCATAGTTTGTTCTTTCAATTGGTATCAGAGCCTCGTCTCTCTTGTTTGGCTTTACCGCCTAGAGAGTAAAGAGGTCGTTTAGAGGATTAGTGCATGATCACACTTTTATATTCGATGGCACGAATTTTAATATTTGGAACACTCATATGCTTAGTCACTTACGGGTCTTGGACCCTAATATTGAGCGTATCTTAGATATAGGTTTATCTCCTTCAAAGGATTACGAAAGTACGACTTCAGAGGATGAGAAAAACTTATATCTAGATGCTCTAGCTTCTAATGAGTTTTGCAAATTTGTGAGTGTTGTAGTTTTTTAGTCAATCATGCCTCTCCGGAACGCTCGTGAGCTTTGGACCAAGCTTCAAGATAAATATGGAGTGTCCAACACTATTGTGGATGATTGTTCTCCCTCCACCTCCGGCCATGATGAGTTCTCATCTTCGTCTACTTCACCAAAATGTGGTAAGCCACAAACTAATGTGATGGTGAGTAGTGATAGGCTTTGCAATTTGGATAGTGAGCTCATTTTTGATGATCTTTTATCTCTATCTTGTTGCAATGCCTCATCTTTGGACCTAAACACACATAACACTATAAATGTCATACATGCTAGTGTTGATAGTCCTTGCATATCTTCTAAAAATTGCTTAGATAAATCTCTTGATGATATGCTTGCTTTATCTTGTTCCCTTGATAAAAATGCTTGTGTTCCCTCTAACTCTTGCATGAACAATAATGTAGAGGAAACCCAATTAGATATGGAACAAGATGTGAACTTGAGTAGTTCAATGATTAATTGTTCTTCATCATCAACCATGTTTTGCCTTATGGCTAAATCTTCTACTAGTAATGATAATGATAATAATGATGAAGAAGATGATGTAGAAAATGATGATGCTCTCCTTCATAATAATGGTCTAATGATTCTTAAGGCTCTTTCAAAGAATAAAAATGCTTGTGATAACCTCTATGAAATCATGAGCACCCTTGTTGAGTGGCGGGGAAACTATTAAGGCTTTGGAAGCAAGCCTTGAACAAAAGGGTAAGATTGAAAGAGATGATGCTATGGAAAAGGCATCGTTAGAAGATGCTCTTGAGGAAGATCAAGAGACTCGGGCTTCTCTTGAGGATAAACTAGAATCTATTGAGGAGTCTCATAATAAAATAATTGCTAAACTCATTAAAGAACATGACCATGCTCATGCTAAATATAAAGTCACGAAAAAGGAAAATGCTAGCTTTAAGGAAGAGCTTGCCAAGTTTTCTTCTTTCATTACAAATGATAATGATGCTTGTGCTACTAACTCCATTTCTTGTGAATCATCTATTTTGAAGGAGAATGTTGAGTTAAGGGCTCAACTTGAGTTGCTAACTAGCAAGTATGGGAAGTTGGAAGAAAGTCATAAAAAGCTATCTAGCTCTAATGATGAACTTCTAGCATCCTATGCTAGTCTAAAGTTAGCTCATGAGGCTATCACTACCAAGGTAACATCTTGTGAGCCTCATGTGGATAATAACACAACTTTAACTAAAAATGATATATTGCCATGTGCTAGTCCTAGTAGTTCATCCACTCAAAATGTTGGTACATCATGTGATGAATTACTTTCCTTGCCTTGTTGTTCTAACAATGAAGCTTCTACTTCCTCTAGTGCTTTTGTTGCCACTAACCATGTAGAGGAAATAAAAGACCTCAAGGCCCAAGTCACTTCTTTGAAGAAAGGCTTGGAAAAGCGTCATGAAGGGAAGAGTGCACTTAACAATATGTTGAGTGTGCAACAATCCCCAAATGACAAGAGTGGACTTGGATTCAACTCCAACAACAAGATCAAGTCCAAGATTGATAAGAAGAAGGGCCAAGTTCAAGTCAAGAATCCGTCCAAGATCATTTGCTTCAAGTGCAAGCTAGAAGGGCACCATGTTCGGGATTGCCCAATGAAGAAGAAGCCTCTTAGTGAGAAGCAACTAGGGAAGCAGCCTCTTGTTCAAATTCATGCTCAACCACGAGTTGAACAACGGCCACCTCCTAAGAAGACTCAAGTCAATGCTCCTCAAGTTTAGGAGCCTATTAAGAAGAAAGAGAAGAGTCGATGTTGCTACCTTTGCCGTGGCAAGGGTCACTTTGCTTCTTCGTGCACCATCGGTACCCTATCCAACCCCATCTTAATTGATGATGTTTATTCACTTAGAAAGGATAGGGTTGGCAATGTGTTTGCCAAGTACGTGGGAACTCAAAGTGGTGTGAAGAAAAGAACCATTTGGGTTGCCAAGCCTATTGTGACTAACCTCTTAGGACCCAACTTGGTTGGGGACCAACAAGCTCAAACTTGATCAATAGGTTGTGTGGAGGACATTGGTGACTTGGCTACTTTTAAAGAATTAAGGGATCTTCATGGTTATATTTCCTCAAGCCAAGTCAATTGGAATATATTGGTCTATCTCATATCCAATGGTTCCTCCTTGCGGTAACTTGTATTTAATTGATATATACATTTAAAGTTGCTTGCTCCCTTGCATGTGTTAGTTTTGTTCCTAGCATGTGCTTGTATATGATATGCTACTTTCCTACTTGTCTTGTTATTCAAGGTTGTGTATGATATTTGTGTATCATGTATGTGTAACTTTGTGTTGAGCTTTATATGATCTTGTGTGGATTTCATTTGGCTCTTTGAGATATTAATGGACTATCCCATTTTGGGGAAGTGATGTGCTTTGTGCACCTCACAAACCTAAAAATGTGTGTACATGGGGCACACCACCTAGTATTGATATTTCAATATTATCTAGTTACTATGTGGTATGTCATATTCATGAGAAATTCAAATTCTACAATGTCCATTAATTTATCTAGTTGGTTTTATTTGCCTCTTGTCTAGATAACATGAATTATCATATTATGGGGGAGTAATAAGCTATATACATATTACAATCCCACAAAATGTGAACATTTGAGGTTTGTCACTTAGATTTGATATTGTAAATTATCTTATTCATATGTGGCATGTTTGCTCAAACAAGTTCCAAATTTTCCGTTTGGTTATCCTTTGTCTCTTGTTTGTGTGAGTTTGCTTGGTGTGATTTTTCTCTAATATGCATTTCCATATATTATTTGAGAAAGAGTTAATAACACCAGGGATACACTAACTTGTCCTCCATGTGCATTTTCATACACCAACTTGAAAGGTGTGGTAGTCAGATACACAAACTTTACAATCGGATTGATTTAGGTACATTAGTGTTCTGGTGCTGACACGTGTACACGGTTATTTTGATTATAACACCCTAGGTTGTGGTAATTTAGAGGAACAATACGCTAGGTCGATTGAAAAGGAAAATTTCCCAATTATGTATCCCTAGCTTCGGTCAGACGTCGTCCTCGGCGGCGACTGTGAGGCCACATCGGTCGCCGTTCTCGACGGCGACTGTGGGGCGGCACAGCGGCGGTCGTCGTTGTCTGTGCTAGCGGTGGTCCTCGGCGTATTCGAGCTAGCAGCGGAGGGGCGGTCGTCTACGGCAGCGACCTAGCGGCGGAGGGGGCGGCAGCGGCACCGGCACCGGCGGCTACAGCGGCGTTCACGGCAAGTTGGGCGAAGGAGACAGCTTGTATTCTGGAACCCGAAGGAGACGACGAAGGTGAGCGATTTCATCCTCGTCCTCCACATCCGCCTTCTCTTCTTTTATGTTGTAGTCCTTCCCGTCCTCCCCATCTGTCCGGCATGAGGCTCCTTTGTTCTGACTAGACACTTGTCCAAGCAGTGGTTAACATCCTCAGGAATTGAGGTAAAGTATCAGGTGTCTACAACTTTACGTACATCAATTTTGTGATGATGAGTTAACTGCCTTATGCATTTTTCTTTGAATAAAGCAAAGATCGGATGCCATTGCTGGGTTGCTGAATTATCATCTAACTGAACATATGTATGTACATACACTTGCTAGATTATCAGATTACTTTATTGTGTTCTTGCCATAGCTACAGCCAAGCAGTGGCGGCGCCACTAGGGGGTCGAGCCTGGTCGCTCGACCCGGCTCACTCGCGCGCGCGCAACATACCCCAGGCCAGGTGAGCGACCGAACGAACCTAGCGCGCGCCTCCTTCTCAGTCTCGTGGGAAAAAAAAAAGACCGAACCTTACCCAATCCCTATCCTAGCTGGCTAGCTGCTGCGCCCCCGACGCCTCCCCATCCGCCGCCGGCCCCGCGGCTCCTCTCCCGCCACCGCCGCCGCCGCGCCTCCTCTCCAGCCGCCGCACGCCCGCCCCCGCGCCTCCTCTCGACCTTACTACGTATGTATGGCAGCACCTTACTACGTTGAATGCGTTTTCTGAATGTTCTTCAGGGATCTGCAGAAGGCTACCAACAATTTCACCACGATCCAGGGGCAAGGATCGTTCGGTCCTGTGTACAAGGCTGTGATGGCCACCGGTGAAGTGGTAGCTGTGAAGGCCCTCGCCAGTGAGTCTACGCAAGGGGAAAGAGAGTTCCAGACAGAGGTGAGGTGATCGTATATTTGGTTGATCCCTGCCACTAACTGATTACATTTACTCCAGTATTCTTAGCTGTATCTTAGCCTCCAATTGTTTGCAACCCAAAATTGGGGAAAGGCAACTACAATTTGGCTTCAAATTGTCATATCCCAATTTTAGTCTGGCTAAATTATTGGTTGTCTCGTTTTGGTAGTAGATAGTCAGCAAGTGATCATGTTCTTGAGTGGTGACGCATGTTGTGGGTGAAGGAAGTGCAACTTGCAGTATCTTTACTCCATGAAGAGTAGCTGGTAGTGAAGCGTTTGACTTTGATAAACTGAGTATATAATCATGCCCATGTCTTCTTTGTTTGCAGGTAATTTTGCTTAGTAGGCTGCATCATAGAAATCTTGTCAATTTGGTTGGATATTGCGTGGAAAAAGGTCAACACATTCTGATTTACGAGTTCATGAGCAACGGGAATTTGGCTAGCCTTCTGTATGGTAAGGGAGACAGTATCTCTATTTCTCAATGATGAAACAGAACAAAACAATTTTCATACTAATTCTATACTGAGCAAATTGCATGACATGATAAATGTGAATATTGCCATGTCCTGTAGGTGATAATAAACGGAGTTTGACCTGGCAAGAAAGGCTCAATGATTTGATGATTTGTTATGTTGAGAAGGAAATATTTGCAAAAATTGATGACAAGAAGATTATGTTACGTTTTCATTCCTACAATGACCGTCGAGGTCATCTACCTCGGAGCTTTCGTCTTCCAAGCTTATCTGCTACTTAATGATATGATATTATCTTCTCGAAAGTTAGAACTAGTATATATATTTGTGCTAAGATTTCACTCATAAATTCATCACATGGTGTAGGTACCTCTTGTAGCGGTATTGGGATCATATGGTGGCTCTTGGTTGAGGAAACAAAGTGCTAGGAGTCCATGTTAGTACTTTTCAAGTTATTCTTATGTCATTACATGTTTTGGTAGTTATAATGTATCAACTAAGAAAACTGAATCATTTGGGCCTTTTTATTCTGTCATATAGACTTGTTTTTTCGCCAAATTTTTTTGGAGCTTATTTGTTCGACCCGGCTCAGCTCAATTCCTGGCTCCGCCACTGCAGCCAAGTGATTCTTGCCATAGCTACAGCCAAGTGGCTCAAAACAAGATATGCTCGATTCAGTCCGATTCACCTATATGTGTATCTATCATATAAAACATTTGTCCAAAACTTGTTTATTTAGATGATTGTTGTGGCATGCCATGTCATCTTGGACAAGCATAACAGATTGCGAGATATTGAAATTTTGTGCCACTAGTTTGAGCATCTTTTGTTGGTTAGCCAAAAATGAAATAGTCTAAATTTACTTGCTGATATGCTCTAATGTGCTGTCATATGGAAATTTACAGGAGAATGTATAGAATTAGCAGTACAACAATGAGCAGAAATTTAAGAAGAATGTGATTAGAGAAATAGAAGAAGAAAACGATAAAGATAAAGATATGCTGGAGAAGAAAGTTCAAGATTAAGAAATTGAAGAAAGAAGCTAAAATATTGCAGAGAGCTCATAGAGAAGAGATGCGAGTTAGAGAAAAAGAGGAGCTGGGTTTTGTACAGTTTGTAGCTAGATGTGCATTTTGCCTTGTTGATCAGAGGATTTTTTTTAATAGTTTAAATGAAAATATCAAGTGTGTTGCGTGCTAACTGAATAATCTGTTCAATGTTGCCTCGAAACTGAATTTTCAGTTCAGTGTTGTCTCTATACTAAATAATTTGTGTCAATGAATAAGGGACCTATCTGGAATTTTCGCGCAGTCAGACAACAGGAGGATTTATTCTTGCTATTTCTAATTATAGGGGTGATTTTTGCTAAAGCATCGGAGCAGACATGTCCACCGTGACAGCAGCCGGACTAAATATGTACCATTGTGTTTCGGACTGTAAAGTTTGTGTATCCCGCTACCACACTTTTCAAGTTGGTGTATGAAAATGCACATGGTAGACAAGTTAGTGTACCCCTCGTGTTATTAACTCTTTGAGAAACCATTTGTTTCACTTTATTCTAACCATGGCTTTGCCGGTTGGTTCGAATAGTTGAAACTACAAACAAACCTTTTTCAAAATATGATGTTTTATTTCTTATCTCTTGCCATATGCTTGTTTGTTGTGAAGTTGGCCTTGAACATCATTCCTATATACCACCGAGAAATATCTCCATATACTCCTTGTCCATGATAAGTGATACTAGTAATTGTGGTGGATTTTGTAGACCATCTTCACATTGGCTCTTGCGTTGAATTGTCTTATTTATTGCCAAGTGTGTTTGTTTTTACTCCCTTTGTCTTCCTTGCCTCTTGCATGGATCCTAATCTTTCAATTGGTAGTGTTTAGTGTTGTAAATAAAATATGGAGAGTAATGATCCCTTGTGCGTGCATTTTGTATTCAAATGCAAATATCTAAGATAATGCATTAATCTTGGGGGAGCATTCCTTTTTATTTAGAACACTATCCTATCTATTAATATTTGATCCTTTCAATTGGCATTTAATTTCTATCTTATGTGTTTATGGAAGACAAATCTTTTTCTTTTGATGCTTTGTGCCATCATGAAAAGTGTAGAGGGTGTTTGGTTTATTTGGTGTAACCTTGCTCTCTCTCGGGAGTTTGCTTTCTCATTCCTCGTTTTGTGTTTTATCTCCTTGAATGAGAAAATCCTTTGAGCGTGTCTCCTTCTTTTATCTTATATGCTCATTGGCCTTGCCTAGGTACCTTCAATTGGTATTAATTGGAATTTAATATCTCCTCCATAGATATTTGTTTCAATTGATACTTATTATGGGAGTCTTGATACCTTTTTGCTTTATTTTACTTTACTTGATTCCGGCCAAGTATTATCCTCTTCTTGGTATCTTTTCTCCTAGTTGGTATCTTATTTTCAATTGGTGTCTTATCGATCATGTGTTGTTTTGATTCGATTCCTATTGATATCACACTTCATGTGTTGATGTGATTTGGAATCAATCATATGTTGATTTGATTTTTCCTCAATCATGTGTTGATTTGGATTTTGATATAATTTGGACAACCTTTTTGTGTCACACTTTGGTGTGCTCTCTTCTTGGTTTACTTGGTGTTTTTGTTCAAATTGTATCTCTCTTGGTTCTCGTAAGTCTATGCATGCATGTTTACCAATATATATATTATATGGCATGTTTATCTTTCTAGTTCCAATATGTAGGGAATGCTCCACCGAATCCTAAATCGGCTAAGATGTGCATGAAATTCAATTTCATATCTATATGCACATATTTATGTGGAGTGCTTCCTATATATTGTATTTTATCTAACTACTATGGGACCCAATGAGTTTGGGAACCATTTTGTACTTGAATTGTGTTTTAGGTACAATTGAGAAGCATTGGATGCTTGCCTCATTCATAAGGAAGGTGTTCTCACCATGTGATTTTAGGAGTCAAGCTATAATGACTAACAAAGGATCATCTTCGTCATCACCAATGCACCTCGGTAACAAGTATCAATCCCATGCATACTTTTCTAGTCTCAACCTTGTGTAGGTTGCTTCTTGGCATGAAAGCTTCTAATTATATGCAATTGTTGTGGTTTTGGCTTTTTTCCTTCACTTGTTATATCTTTGTGATATTTGTGATGAAATTACAAAAACCTTTTTCTTCAATTGGTATTATTTCTTTGTGATACTTGTTGCCTATCTCAAAGCATCTTCACTATCTCTTGTTCCCTTAGTGATATGTGTGATGTCTTTGATATTTTTGAAGTTCATTTATATACAACGAGATAAATTTGAGCTATGTGCTATGCTTTTAAGCAACAATCTCGTTTGTATATTTATGACTTCCTTTTGGATACCTTGTTCTCTCTTTCTCTAACCATTTCGTATGTACATGTTTCTTTGTGGATGTATATCTTCAATGATTTGTCTACTTAGAAACCTATACATATGAGAGAGGTCACCTTTTAGTTGGTATCCTATTTCTTTTGGGTCACTTTGTTCATTATCTTTGATTCTTTTGTGACTTTGAAAAGAAAATTTCTCATGAGTGCTTGTCTTATTTTATTTGCATCTTTGCACACATGTTTTTGTTGAGGATCTTTTACCTCATGCTTACCATGGTGAGCATGTTGAATTTTTTTGGCTAAATGATCTCACTAGCTTTTGGTATTTTCAATTGGTTTTAGTTTCCAATTGGTATCCCTAAGCTTGTGAACATATTCCTTTAAAAGATCTTCCTTTTATCTCGGTTGGGCCTATCTTATGTTGAATCTTTGAAAATTGTTATCTCCTTATGGCTCAACCATATCTTTGGTGCAAGTGCTATGATTTGCTTTTGCTTTATGCACACTTGCACTTGTTGCGTGTTTTGATGATTTTGGGGGAGCGAGGATGCCATATTTGTGCACTCCTCAATAGTGCATGAACATTGGGGAGCTTCTCCATTTTTATTTAGAACTCTCGTTTTGGATCTTATCGATTGCTTTTCTCCTTTGTGGAGATGTATAGAATGATTTCATCTTTTTGCAATCTTTGGATACTCAATATAGTTTGATTCCCTCTAATTATTCGTCAATGAATATGTGCATTTGATTTCACTCATATCTTGAGAAATGCACACTTTATGGAGGAACTCATATTATATTGGCTTTCTAAATTTTTCTTCCCATTTCGGCAATCGATGCCAATGGGGGAGAAGTTTAGAGGGTTTAAGGGAATTTGGGTTTTATGCTTTTGTTGCATTTGCCTTTAATGCGCTTGCATCCTTGCTTGTTTGTCTTGCAAGGTTGCTTAATTCATTATATAAACCCTCTTATAAGGGATTGTCATCAATTACCAAAATGGGGGGGATTGAAAGTGCATGGTTGCCCCCATGTGTGGTTTTGGTAATTAATGACAATCTCTATGGACTAATGTTTGTATTGAGCTACTTGTAGGTGTGTCTATTTGCATTGTTTGATCTCCATTTGTTGGAGTCAAGCCTACGGGAAGATTATATGTGTTGATCAAGGCTAATTGTGAGTTGATCAACACTAAAGGCCAAGTGAAGATATGCCGAAGAGTGCTTCTCCCATATTGGTGTATGGGGGAGCAACATGTGAATCTTCACCAAGCGAAGCGCAATCAAGAAAGGTGGTGCGTCTTGAGGAGATGAAGATCGTCTTCTTCGACTTCAAGTGGATTTATGCGCAAGGCAAAGGTATGATCTTGATAGGGTTTCTATTTTACCGGTCTCATGTTATTAGTGGAGAGACCGGGTTATAGGATAGATAGCCGTACTTTCAAGAGGGGCTCTCGAACAAATATCGTGATCGTATCATCATAGAGAGCACAAACCTTTGCATCCATGCAATCATCTTTATTGGTTCTTATTTGGCTCTTATCATGGTGTGGTCTTGGTGCTTGTCGTGCTTGTCATGACAAGGCTAAGTTCACCGAAAACGGTTTTCATATGAATATCCTATTGTGTTTTTGGTATTGGAGGTTTTTCCGGCGTATCCTTTTTTAGAGAGGTCAAATTATCTTCTTGTGATCTCCTCCTCACATGATGGACAATGATGTTTCTCTGCATGATCTTGTAGTGCTTTTCTTTGCGAGTCCAACGAGCCCAAGATCATCGAAAACGGAGTCCGGATGCGAAAGATATGCCCGCTTTCATTTTTGCTCTTCTGTTGTTTTTCTGTGACTGGTAGTACCGGGGTTCTAGCCGGTAGTACCGGCCGGCCCATGGCCGGTAGTACCGGGCCTAGTACCGGGGCCACTTCCGCTTAAGTTTTTAAGCTTCTGTCTTTTTCCGGAAGTGGCCCAGAAGTTCTTCCGGTAGTACCGGCCCTGCGGGTTTTCGCTGCAAGCCATTAGCAGGCTGTTTGGGTGGGGGCGGTAGTACCGCTGTATTTGCCGGTAGTACCGGCCGGACCATGGCCGGTAGTACCGGGCCTAGTACCGGGGCTACTTCCGATTAAGTTTTTCGGTACTGGACCCTCCTGTTTTTAACCATAAGTTTGCCCGGAAGTGGTTCCGGTAGTGAAAGAGCATTTCCTAAACCCTATTGGTTTTGTGTGTTAGTTAACAACACTAGTGATCATCTAATGTGATGCTAAGTGCTGCAGGTTAATTGTCATAATTTTACCCTAAGCATCAACCAACAAAAAGGGAAGATTTGGCAGAGTTTTGTTTGCTGCAGGTCAATCCTAGGCCGGAGTATCCGGCCCTTGGTGACCGGAGTCTCCGGCCTGTTGAGCTTCTTCGACAAATTCTCCGCCCGGGTGCGGAGTCTCTGCCCACGCCGGAGTTTCCGGTCCCCCGGACCGGAGTCTACGGATCTTCCTCAAGCGAGCGATGTGTGGTGTGGCTCTGGTGTCTGTCCGGAGGGACCCCGGAAGGAGACCGGAGTCTCCGGCCCACACCGGAGTATCCGACCCACTCAGACCGGAGTATCCGGCCTTAGTGGTCTCCAACGGGCAAATTTTTCCGAGGGGTATAAATACCCCTCCACCTACCTCAGGACAGCCAGCTCGTCCAGCATTTAAGAACCCTAATATCTGAGAGCTCAAAATCGATAGATCTCCTAATTCCTCCATCCAAACTATCTTTGGAGGATTGAAGGAGAAGACCCGGATCTACATCTTCACCAAGCCGTTCTTCATTTCCCCCTCATTCACTTGAGGATTTCGTTTCTAGGGTTAGCATTGTGTTATCCTAGAATTCTTGTGCTTACTACTTGTTGTAATTGTGACAGATGTGTTGATTTGGGAGTCCCCAATTAAGTTGTGGGTGTGTGCCCCAAAAACATTGTAAAGGCTCCGGATTCCGCCTCGAAGGATTCCGATAGTGGAAGGTGAACCAAACCCTTGGGTGCGGTTCATCGGAGAATAGGGTGAGGCCTTTGTGGCATCTTGAGTAGGCCTCTTGTGGCGAGCTCACACCCCTCCAACGAGACGTACTCCCTCAACAAGGAGGAACTCGGGAATACATCCTTGTCTCCAGGGGCGGAGCTGGAGCTCGAGTCACCCCGATGCACCACATTACTATGGCAGAAAATTTTCAAGCAAAAATCTACTATATAAAAGTATGGTTTGTAACTACTAACATATATAATGTGATGTAATAAGAGATAACGTATAAATACAAAAGAACTAGCAATAAAAAAATGCCTACTATAATGAGGATGCCTTTCATTTTTTAATTCCAAGATAATCATCGAACACCAAGGCTCAGTAACCAGTAAGATGTAAACTAGACTTTATTTTCAAGTGGCACATAGTGGAATGACAAAAAATATAGTACTCATGTAGACTTTATATTCGTGAGTGTATTCAAGTGGGACATCTTGTAAAGGAGCTTTTATTTTCAGAAGAAACTTGTCTATTATACCTACATTTGACAAACAAGTCAGATTAGAATTTTTTCCTAGCTAGTGAATGAATTGTAGTAACACCTTCCACGGACCCTACCCACATGAAATTGCATCTACTTTCCAGTAGCAACAATTATCGCAGAATATGACTAGAATGGAGTAAATTTGCAGTACAATTACAAACATTAAGAATCAAAATAGTAGAACTGAGGATTAGAGATTGATTGATGGTGATTGACGATGGGTACATGGTATTGCGAGAAGAGGCATTGCCGCCTGGAGGCCTGGCGCTAGGGGCTAGGGCAGTAGGAAGCGGTTGCCTGCAGGTCGGAGGCTCGAGCCGTGCACCCACGACCGTGTCAGCAGTTCCACAAGTCGCCAGCTGATGACGGGATTGATGAGAGTGTTCTTCTCCCTCAACAACGCCAACAAGTACTCTTGATACCCTGAAAGGAAGATAATATATTAGGGATAGGTTGAGCCTCCAAGTGCAGAGTATGTAGAAGTGGTAGTTTTTCCCCAAGAAGGTGACTCGAGGGTTTAATATCGAACTCTCGGGAATCAGTAGTGTGGGTTTTATCTTCTTGTCCTTCTCTAGATTTCCTGCAAACAAAATAGATTGCTTTGTGCCCTCAACCTCACCAAGTGGTTGTCAAGCACAAGGTGTGAGAATGATATTAAGATGATAATGAATGCAAAACAGTAAATAAAAATGCAATGGTGGTGAATAAGTATGCAAGGATGATAGTAATGATGATGGATGGTATTTTTGGGGTTTTATATGTGAATGCAAGAAGTAAAAGTGTTTTTGTATTTTCTGATTTTAAAATGGCTGAATGTAAAGGATGCTTAAAAGTGGTTGGAAAGTGTTTCTTATGATTAAAAATGGACTGGGGTTCATGGTTTCACACATGCACTCTCTCTTTAATATAGTGTGGCAAATGAGTAGACATAGATTTAACATATGAGATTGCAAACAAGGTTAATGACATGTTACTAATTATATGGGCATCACGTCCTAACATAGAGACCTTTTGATTATTAGTCTCACTTATACTCCACCAAGATGTGAACTAAATCATGCACCTTAGTAATTAAGATAACATCAGAGTATAGCTTTAAGATTAATGACATGAAGTGAAAATAAACACATGATGGATCTAGTCTTAGGTAGAGGCATGTCACTCCTCCTACCCTACAACATGGTATTTTGGTTTATCCCTAGTGAGGTAACAAAGTAAGGTAAACACCCAATGGATCATGATATTAAGTTGTCAGCTTATCACTTCACCACCCCGTTACTCCAACTAATGCACACGTTCCCCCACACACGCTCTCATAAACATGCTTGATCATAACAAGGATACAAGAACGGGGTACATAATATGCATCTACTTTTATAACTGAAATATAACATTGCAATCTCAACATATATTAACTCATAGAAAGATCCACCACAATGGTAATACAACGGTGACCGTAATCATGTTCAGCAGCTCATACGGTGCTAATTAGTGAAGCTCAAGAGAGAGAGAGATACATATGCTACTGCCACAAACCCATAGTCCAGAGGTGGACTACTCCCTCTTCATCATGGAGACGATGGAGATGTCGATGGAGAAGAAGGAGACCTCTCCGGCAGGGCTCCGCCGGAGCTTTCCCCCTCCAATCTGCAGCCTCCTGGTCTCTGTTTCTTGTTTCTCTCGTGTGGCGGCTCTCCCTTCGGAGAACGTCGGGGGGCTCTTTATATAGACATTTTTTGGTCACGAGAAAGCTTTTGGGCGAAGGTTCGACGCAAACGGGGCCACGAGGGCCAATTGGGATAGGCCCACGCTGCTACAGTACCTGGCCGTGTGGGACCCCCCCTTTTGGTCTTCCGGCCTCCATTCGTTGACTTCTTTCGCTCCTAAATTTTCTCCTTCCAAAATAATGACCCCCGTAAATTTATAGCTCATTATGACGTCGTTAAGGTCCTGAAACAAATAAGGAAAGAAATAGGGGTTTTCTGCATACGCAGGATTAATTCCATAAAAAGGGGATATCATCATAAATTACCAAAAATCATTAAATAACAGTAATATACCCCTTATATGATGCAAATATGATTGGAATATGACTATTATAGTGCAAAGTTCATGTATACATCCCCAAGCTTAACTCATGCTCGTCCTCGAGTATGAAAGTGATAAAACTAACATGAACTTTGCAATATAATAAAAACATGGATATAAAAGACGATTGCTACTGCCACATAAAGTCAAATGATTCATTATTTCAAAGAAGTAGCAATATGCAAACTGTTTATAAAGTGATATCAAGTATTCAATGCAAAGATGTTCAATGATAGTTCACAAAGTGCAACATAAAAGATAGTACTATGGACATTCTTACTTTTGCATACTTGTGGTCCATAGAGTGTAGATGAAAATCTGAATATAAAAGGTGGACACTTTGGTAATGATATATAAATAAGTAGAGGTAAAGCAGGCATAAGTTTCATCTATCCTCCAAACTATTCTACTTAAGTTATTGAATGCAATGGTAATACTTGGTGTCAAGCATTCCCCTATCATAACATCTTAAATGATTAAAGTTGAATGTGGAAGCAAATATGAGTAGTGGCCTTGATAAAGTAAAGGTTAGATGTCTCATGCCCCTTGAATACAAGTGCCTACACCATGATTACTCAACTTGGGAAACAAAGCAAGTTTAATTTATCTATCATTGTAAGTAATAACGGTATCATCAAGAGTCTCAACTGGGGTACCTCTTGTCCCATGATATGGATCAAGTCCATATCAAAACAACAAGACAAACAAACATATTGAACAATCTCAACACCCTCTTTATTTACCACTTGATATAGCTTTTTATTGTAGGGTGTATCACAGAGGGTTCAAAATATCATGTAAGTAAATTTCCACCATGAATGATGCATGGCTTAGATTAGCGGCCCAGGTTTCTCTCTAACCATTTATACAAACTCATTTAAACTTAACTCTATTTCCACATTTATTTCGTCATGATAGGCATCCATAGACAAAAGTACATGATATCAACTAAACAAATCATGAAACATGTTGAAAGCTTTGCATGTGACAGCACATATGGGCTAACTCCCAACCTTAAACATTTATCAAGCCACTATCTTCATAATATTAATCACAATGGTTCATCTTTTTTAATGCAATAAAAGTAAAGTGTGCATCAAGTTCGCGAGAGCTTTTTAACCAACTTTTACCATTACAATAAATAACATCATCATTTTCATTTAGAGGTATAGATAACACAAATAACATGATAAACATACTTGGAATAGCATAAAGCTAATAGGTAGATATGGTGGACTCACTGGAAAAACTTGGGCTGAAGGTGTTGGAAACAAGTTTTTACTTGTTGAAATTTTTGGGCTAGCAAAAGGGAGAAAGATGACCATCTAGATGCATGCATGAGTGTCCAAAGAACTAACTAATTCATGTCAAGCAAAGTGAAATAACATACAACATCAAAACATGAATAAAAGATAGCTCACGATAAAGCATTTGCAAATTATTACTCATAACGAAACTCATGAATCATGCAACTATATGTGTCATTAAAAATCAACTTAGACATCCCTTTTCCAAATACAATAAAAGCATGCAAGATATTTCAACCCAAATTTCCAGTAGCATTCTCATATATAAAAGATAGTGTGGTGGTCTCACAAAATAAAAATCAAAGCAAAACAAACTAAAAGACGCTTCAAGTTTATGCGATAAAGTGCAATGATAGAAAAACAGAAGTTAGATGTGTGCAAACCGAGAGTGTTTTGGTTCAGTGGGGATGTTCACATCCCCAAGCTTATGGTTTTCACCATCCTTGGATAACTCATGGTGCATCTCCTCCAATCCCTGTGAAAAAACTTCAAAACACAATTTCTCCCATCTCTTTTCTGTGGGGTGATATTAGTAGAGATAAACAAACAAGTTTCTTTGCTGCATATAATCCATGGATTAAAATTCATATGAATGACCAGAGAATGTATAATGTTGTATTCCTACTCATAAACTTAATTGGATCAGCTCAATAGTTCAAACTATGCATAAAACAATATGGGACAGAATCTGTCCAGAAAAACAGCAGCAGAAAAACGTATTTTTATGTCCTACTTAAACTTGTCTAAAACATCTGAAAAAATTCAGACATACATAGGATGAAAAGTTGCAGTTACAGTAAAAATATCAGCTCATTTGGATTTACAGAATAGGAATGAAAAATCAAACTGTGCACAGACTCTGTGCAGGAATAAAATCTCCGAATAGGTATAGCAAATTTTTCAACCAAAATGGGTAAAACTTGGCACTTTATTAAAAATTTCAGAAACTAAACTAAGAAAACATTCTCTTGTTACAGAAAGAGGACTCAAATAAAATCCAAATAAAAACAACCGGGTTTCCTCCCGTAAAGCGCTTCCTTTATAGACATATAGCTAGGCTTACTTACTTGTTGTTTTACCGAAGATGAAGCTCATGAGGGAGCTTAAAAGTTGTGCCCTTCATCCTTGGGAAGTGTTCCATGCATTTCTTGTGTGGAAACTGAAACTTCACATTCCCTTCCTTTGAATCAATGATAGCCCCTGTGGTACGAAGAAAAGGTCTTCCAAGAATAATAGGACTACAGGTTTTATTCTCCATATCCATGATTAGAAAATCCACAGGTACAAAAGTCATATGTAACTCTACCATAACATCACTTACTTTTCCTAAAGCATGTTTAATGGTATTATCAGCAAGTGCAAGTCCAATAGAGCATTTTTCAAGATTCTTTAATTCAAGTGCCTCATATAATTGTTTAGATAAAACAGAGACACTAGATCCTAGATCAAGTATGGCATGGTGTGTCTCTTTTCCAATAGTTACTAGCACCTTGGGGATCCACACATCCCCAAGCTTAGGTGGTATCATAGCTTCTTGATTGTATCTAGCAATTTTTTCTTTCAAGACATGATTAGCAATATAGGAACCACAACCAGATTTGTTAACATCAATAGAAGGATCACTTGCAAATTTTTGTAAGATAGATATTAATTCATGCAAGCTACTATTCTTCAGATCAAGCAAAGGATCATTAACTTCACTAAGCATCTTAACTTCTTCAACTTTTCTTTCATCATATTCAGTTTCATTAGCTTCTTTTAAAGCCATAAGATGAGACATAAAAGGCAACAGATATTCAGGATAGTTTAGCAATTCATTCATAGTTTCTTCCAAAGTAAGAGGAACATTTTCAGCAATATTAATAGAATTCATCCAACCACAGGTGGTGCTTGTGGTTTTCCAGCAGACATACTTAATAAAGTGGCTTGATTATCAGCAAGTTTTGAAAGGGCTTTGTCTAGTCCTGCAGCTTGGAGTTGTAAGTTTTTAACATCAGAACTAATAGATGCAACAGACTTATTCAACTCTTGTATCATGGTGTTATGACTATCAACTTGTTCCATAAGAATTTTATTAGTTTCAACATTATCATTACTAGATGACACAGGCTTCCATTTATCATTAGCATTAGGATATGGAACAAAAGGACGATTGTTTGGAACATAAGGAGGTTTATTATAAGAATTATAATTGTTGTTACCATACCCATTGTTTCCATAGTTCCTAATGAAGTTGACATCAATATTTTCAGAATTATCACCAACAAGTTCTTGCAAAGGAATATTTTCAACACTAGGTTTATTAAGCAAAGCAAGAATAGTATCCATCTTAGATGACAAATCATGAGTTTCTTCTATGGAGTTTACTTTCTTAGATGAACTAGGTGCTCTATCAGTATGCCATTGACTATAGTTTTGCAAAATGCTTTCCAATCTATTCTTAGCTTCTACTATAGTTTTTCCCATAAAAGCACCTCCAGCAGCAGAATCAAGTATATTTCTAGACATGTAATTCAGACCATTATAAAAAGAGTGTAGTATGGTCCATTCATTAACTCCATGTGATGGGCAAGTTCTAAGCATAAGTTTTATCCTATCCCAAGCCATAGCAACATGTTCATTTTCATTTTGCCTAAAAGATAGAATATTGTTTCTATTTTGCAAAATTTTAACAGGAGGATAATATTTCTTAATGAAAGCTTCTCTCAAATCATTCCAAGTTTTAATGCTATCAGTAGGTAATGAATGCAGCCACTCCTTAGCTTTTCCTCTAAGTGAGAAAGGAAATAATTTCAGTTTTAGAATATCACTTTCAACATTCTTAAATTTTTGCATGTCACAGATTTCAACAAAATCATGAAGATGCATAGAGGCATCCTCCATAGCACTACCACCAAATTGCTCCCTAGTTATCAAGTTCAATAAACTAGGACTTACTTTATAGCTATCAGCTTGTATCTCAGGTGTGGTAATAGGTTTAGCAATAAATTGATCATTTGGAGTATTTGTGTAGTCACACAACTTAGTCCTATCACCCATTTTAGCAGATTTTTATGTGTTTTTGATTTTTTATGCAAAACTGAAAATAAAATGACACTAAAACAATGCAAACCGAATTAACTAATGTAAAACAAAATGCAAAACTGAAAATAAAATATGGAAACCGAAATCTAAATATGATATGCAATACAAAAACAAAACAAAATAAAATGCTTGAAGGTAAAGATGGAAAAGATGATGCTCACGTAGGTGCAACCTCCCCAAGCTTAGGTGTTAGCACAAGTTGGTGATGAAGTTGACTTTGTTGTGATATCCTTGGACAAACCCTTCCAGCTATGATTCCCCGACAACGGCGCCAGAAAAGCCTTTGATGACGGGATTGATGAGAGTGTTCTTCTCCCTCAACAACGCCAACAAGTACTCTTGATACCCTGAAAGGAAGATAATATATTAGGGATAGGTTGAGCCTCCAAGTGCAGAGTATGTAGAAGTGGTAGTTTTTTCCCAAGAAGGTGACTCGAGGGTTTAATATCGAACTCTCGGGGAATCAGTAGTGTGGGTTTTATCTTCTTGTCCTTCTCTAGATTTCCTGCAAACAAAATAGATTGCTTTGTGCCCTCAACCTCACCAAGTGGTTGTCAAGCACAAGGTGTGAGAATGATATTAAGATGATAATGAATGCAAAACAGTAAATAAAAATGCAATGGTGGTGAATAAGTATGCAAGGATGATAGTAATGATGATGGATGGTATTTTTGGGGTTTTTATATGTGAATGCAAGAAGTAAAAGTGTTTTTGTATTTTCTGATTTTAAAATGGCTGAATGTAAAGGATGCTTAAAAGTGGTTCGAAAAGTGTTTCTTATGATTAAAAATGGACTGGGGTTCATGGTTTCACACATGCACTCTCTCTTTAATATAGTGTGGCAAATGAGTAGACATAGATTTAACATATGAGATTGCAAACAAGGTTAATGACATGTTACTATTTATATGGGCATCACGTCCTAACATAGAGACCTTTTGATTATTAGTCTCACTTATACTCCACCAAGATGTGAACTAAATCATGCACCTTAGTAATTAAGATAACATCAGAGTATAGCTTTAAGATTAATGACATGAAGTGAAAATAAACACATGATGGATCTAGTCTTAGGTAGAGGCATGTCACTCCTCCTACCCTACAACATGGTATTTTGGTTTATCCCTAGTGAGGTAACAAAGTAAGGTAAACACCCAATGGATCATGATATTAAGTTGTCAGCTTATCACTTCACCACCCCCGTTACTCCAACTAATGCACACGTTCCCCCACACACGCTCTCATAAACATGCTTGATCATAACAAGGATACAAGAACGGGGTACATAATATGCATCTACTTTCATAACTGAAATATAACATTGCAATCTCAACATATATTAACTCATAGAAAGATCCACCACAATGGTAATACAACGGTGACCGTAATCATGTTCAGCGGCTCATACGGTGCTAATTAGTGAAGCTCAAGAGAGAGAGAGATACATATGCTACTGCCACAAACCCATAGTCCAGAGGTGGACTACTCCCTCTTCATCATGGAGACGATGGAGATATCGATGGAGAAGAAGGAGACCTCTCCAGCAGGGCTCCGCCGGAGTTTTCCCCCTCCAATCTGCAGCCTCCTGGTCTTTGTTTCTTGTTTCTCTCGTGTGACGGCTCTCCCTTCGGAGAACGTCGGGGGGCTCTTTATATAGACGTTTTTAGGTCACGAGGAAGCTTTTGGGCGAAGGATCGACGCAAACGGGGCCACGAGGGCCAATTGGGATAGGCCCATGCGGCTATCCGTTCGTTGACTTCTTTCGCTCCTAAATCTTCTCCTTCCAAAATAATAACCCCCGTAAATTTATAGCTCATTATGACGTCGTTAAGGTTCTGAAACAAATAAGGAAAGAAATAGGGGTTTTCTGCCTGCGCAGGATTAATTCCATAAAAGGGGAAATCATTATTAATTTACCAAAAATCATTCAATAACAGTAATATACCCTTATATGATGCAAATATGACTGGAATATGACTATTATAGTGCAAAGTTCATGTATGCATTTTAGACGCATACTGTCACGTGCTGATGACGCAGATACTTCCAGTTGCACTCCGCTATCTCACCGAAGAGTGCAGCTCTTTCTACATGAATTTTCTAGACGTCGAGAACCCTGTTGGTCTACCCAAAATAAGCACATTGGCAGGATCGATGGAGCAGGTCACAAAACAGGTAGGAGGGGAACTACAAGTGGACGACTCTGGCCGACACGCCGACTTTGACAGTGCAAACTTTGTAGAGCTACAACACACACAAGTGGTCGATCCTTGGTTGAAAAAGCACAAAAAATTTATTGAGAAGAAGTACAAGTGACGTGGTCAGCATCGAACGGACATCGAAATAATCAAAGAGCACAACACCACCTTCACGCGTTGGTTCAAATGCCACCTTCTAGATAATCCTCCGTCAATGACTTCCGCGGAAGGAAAACTACATATTCCTCTTGTCGCAGGGCCCCGCACCCAACCTGATGACATATCAGGCATACGATATCAACAGTTACACGTTCTACACGGAGGAAAAGACAGGAATAGCGAATATCAGAACTCAGTGGTAACGATGGAATCCATCCACCGGTGATGTCAAAGAAAGGTACTAGGGAAGGATCGAGGAGATCTGGGAGCTGGACTACTCTGGAGACAAGGTGCCGATGTTCCGTGTCAGATGGGCTAACAGCGTCAGTCCAAAAAAACAAGTCGGATATTTCACCACCATGTCTATACCCGAAGCCTCCAAGTCTGCTGCTACCATGAGCGTCATCGCGAAAACTGAAGCATGGGTACTGGCTAGCCAAGTTGACCAATGCTTCTTCATCACCGACCCAACAATGCCTAGCCATGTGGTCATGAGAAGAGGAAAAAGGAGCATCATCAGAATGGATGGAGTCGCCAACAAGCAAGATTTTGACCAGTACGGAGACCCAAAGATGGAAGATGACGACGACAACGACCAAGAAACATACACCACAAGAAGAAGTAGGACAACACTACCCAAGTCAGGTGGTCTTCCGTTTGCAAGAAGTCGAGATGTTCCGGGTCTTAATTATTCAAACCGCCACCAAGAAGGGAAAGAAGATTGTGAAACGCTAGCTAGATGGTGTGGCAAATACGACGCTCTATTTTGTAACCCTGGGAATTAATTAATATTATAAATTAAGTATCCTAGAATATGTAATATTTGATATGTGTCTTAAAATTAAATAGGAATATGATATGTGTAATCCTTAATATTGAAATACTATATCACATTAAATATTATCAATTAAGGCACATTAAAAAACGTGTCTTAAAATTAAATCAAATGCACAAACAAAATATTAAAAAAACGAGTTAGTCGTGCCGCAGGATTGAGACACGTCCGCGACTAAAGGCCCGGGCGAAAGGCCTGTTTTCTACTAGTGGAAAGCCGCCAATGGCGAAGAAAAAACTCAAGAAGCCGGAAATCAAAGGTGGACTTTATGCCACCACTGGCTCCAATGATGGGAACTAGTAGATTGCCGGCTGTAGGAGACGACATTAACGCTACAGCCGGCGAAGCAATAGAGAAGGAGTACGAAGAAAGGATGGCAAAGTATAAGGAACTGCTAACTCCACTTCCTCCTAAAACATCGCTGGCCGACATTGAAAAGCGCCGCGCTCAACTGGAAGAGCAAGCAGCCCAGATAGCGGAGCGCGAAGTTGATGTGGCGCCCTCGCTTAGAAAAGCAAGAACACGTCGTGAAATATGCTATTCCCTAGATCGAGTATGGATAGCAATTCACAAAAGATGTAATACCAAGCATCAATGTGACTAATTATTACAATGCGGTACGATTGATCCAGAGGTAAAATAATCCATTACAACTTTGCATAGCCGAAGGCTAGCTTTAAAAGAGTAAATGGTTCAACATTTTATTTCAGAGTTCACATGCAACAATATAAATAGCACAAAGCTCCATCATCTCCATGAGCCACTGGCATTCATGTTGGTTGCAAGATCAA
Source organism: Puccinellia tenuiflora (assembly GCA_012064385.1). NCBI lineage: Eukaryota > Viridiplantae > Streptophyta > Magnoliopsida > Poales > Poaceae > Puccinellia > Puccinellia tenuiflora. The sequence continues at coordinate 1,493,408 of QRDG01000088.1, forward strand.
AGAGACGTCTCACTCATTGTCGTAATAACCTGCAAAACATTAACATTGCAGCTGTCGGAGAATGTTCCCAGGAACTGGGGGTGTCTCCAAGGTATCGTGTAAGGGCTGAACACGGATTCAAGCAATCCTCAACGTGCTCCGGCGACGGTGCACGTCGGACACGCTGCGGACGACACTTCAGAGATGGACACAAGATCTTACCCAGGTTCAGGGCCCTCTTTGGGAGGTAAAACCCCTACGTCCTGCTATGGTGTATTGCACTGCTTGGAGAGCTTCACAGTACAAGGAGAGCTTGAAGAGCTCGAGGTGGCTAACAATGGCTACTTGCTAGTCTTCAGATCTAGGGTTAGGGTCTGCTAGAGCTGGACCAACCGAAGATCGAACCCTTTGCTTGGGCGTGCTCCCCCTCCTTTTATAGGCGTCTTGGACCTCTTCTGCCCAAACATTTGGGTGGGAAGGTTTACCACATGGCGACGAGGGAAGGAGCAGGGTGCACGATAAAGGTGGAGTCCATGGACGCGGTCCATGGCAGGGACGGCGCTACCAAAGCTGGAAAAGCCACCGGCCAACCGGACGGTGGGCTGGCGCTTGATGAGGTGGGATGTGACCCACAGTGACGTCGTCCTTGGAGCATAGCTGCAGACGGTCCCCTTATCGCCAAAGAGGCAATACTCGTTGTCCACTTTGCTTGAAGCCGCTTTGTTGACTGCTTTATACATGGAAGTGGCAACTGCGGCGTCGTCGTCATCGCGCGTAGGCACGCGCGTCACTCTGCACATGGCGCAGAGCCCATGTGCGCCCTGCCGCGGAGGCAGAGAAGGCTTCGCGAGGAAGGAACCCCGCGAGGCAAAAACCCTCGCCGAGCCCTTCAGCTTGGTCCTTAGCAGAATTGCGGGTGGCGTCGGAGACGCCTTGTCGAGGAGCGGTCCCTCTCCAAAGGAGAGAACCCTCGACGAGGAGAAAAGATCCCTCGCGAGGGAAAAACCCTCGCGAGGCTCGCCAGGCTTGGAGAGCCTGGCCCTTAGCGAAAATGCCTGAAGAATCCTGTGGGCCCTGGCAGGCCGGCCCGTGGTACCCTGGTTTCCACTGTGCCGACAGTAGCCCCCGGGCCCGCGATGGGCACGCCGAAGGCCATGGACGTAGGCGAAGCGTCGAGGGCCCAAAGACGCCTGCCTGGGCCGTGACACATGGAGCGCTGCGGTTGTGCCGCGGTCACGATCTCCTCGGCTTCAACGGGCAACCCGGTGGGGCCCGCCACGTCCGGGGCAGCCGGTCAATAAAGCCTGGCGCGCAGACTGCGCCCGTCACTTCTCCCATTAATCCGCCGCTCTCTTCTTCCAAACCTCTTCTTCCTCCCAGAGCTCGTCGCTTCCGAGGTCTTCGTCTTCAAGCTTCCTTCCAGCGGCCATGGCTCCCAAGAGGGCAACCGACGGCCAGAAGGGCAAGGCCGCGATGCAGACTGGCACGTCTATGGCGGCGGCGCGGGGTGCCGCGCTGGCGGCGGCGCTGCCGCCGTCACGCGTCAGCGCGGCGGCGATTGCGAAGGTGCGGCACTTGGCGGCCGCCAACACCCACGAGCTCGGCGCCACAAGCATGGCGCCCAGCAGCAGCAAGGTCGGCGCGGGGTACTATCCCGTATTCCTTCACGCTTTCTACGCCGGCCTGGTCCCTCCTTTCTCCAGCTTTCTCATGGGAGTCCTTGAAGCATACCGGATCCAACTCCTTCATCTCCACCCAAACTCCATACTCATCCTCGCCATCTTCGCCTACCTCTGCGAGGCGTATGTTGGCGTCCACCCCTCGGTGGCTCTCTTCCGCAGCTTCTACTCCCTCCGGAACACCGCGTCGAACGAGCGGCTCGGATGCGTCTCCTTCCGCATCGCCGCCGCCAGAAGTGAAGACTACATCCCTATCGCGTGGCTTGGGGAGAACGCCATCACCAAGGTGACGAAGAAGGTGGATGGCTTCCGCAAGCGATGGTTCTTTGTTGGCACCAAATCGTCGAACCGCCACCTGGAGGCACCCGAGGCGCCCCCAAGGAAGTGGGCGCGTTGGGCGAGCGGCGACTTCGAGGGCCCCAAGCTTGAGGCGGTATACGAGCGCATCCTGGTGCTCCGCGAGGCCGGGCTCACCGGCCAGATGGTGGCGATGGATTTTGTTGCACGCCGCATTGCTCCCCTTCAGTGGCACTCAGAGCCAATGTGGACCTACTCAGGCCCGGATGACAGGATGCGCCTCAGCGCAGATGACCTCACCCCGGGCGAGCTGAAGCAGATCATGAGAGTCCTTTTTGCCACAGAGTCCATGCCGCCCCCAAGCAATGACGACGCCCTGCCGCTGTTCTCCTACTTGGAGGAGAACGTGCGCGAAGCCCGTGAGCTCCTGCCTCTCTTCGATGAATGGGGCATCAGGCCTGCAAGGCTCGTCGGGTCCCACAGCAAGCCGTGGGCTGTGGAACAGGAGCAGGGGGGCGGCGCGCCGGAGCCGGACGAAGAAGAAGAGTCTGGCAAAGATGAGGCCTCGAGAAGCGCCAACTCCTCTAGAGGGGACGAGGCCTCAAGGGGTGCTAATCCCTCGGGAGGCGATGCGGGCTCAAGGAACGTGCCGCCTAGCGTGGACCGCCAGGAGATCTCCTCAGGCAGCAACGAGGACGCCTTCCGCGTGGTCCACGCCCAACGCCCCACGGAGGGGGAGAGAAGCAGCGGCACAGGAGGACGCTGCGAACTCCGCTCCAAGCTTCTCCACGACAGGGACGCCGGGGCCGCCACGAGGGATGGTCCTCGCGAGGAGGTAGCAGCGCCTCCCGAAGAAGCCAGAGCGAGCACCCTCCAGCCACCCAAGGGGAATAAGAGGGTGTGGAGAGCGGCCGACGAGTAAGTCTTGGTCCTTGCCCTTCCTTTCAGCATCTCGCTTCTGAGAATCCCCTCCTGAAGGGTCTTCGCTTGTTTGTGTTTCTTCAGTGTACCCGCGGCGCCGAAGAGGCGGCGTCTCCGTAAGCTTGGGGAGACCGCCAGCGCCGCCGAGGAGACGCCTGTGGCCGATGAGCCGCAGCAGGCGGCCGAAGAGCCGTAGCAGGCGGCTGACGAGCCGCAGCAGGCGGCTGACGAGCCGCAGGTAGAGGCCATTCCTCCTGCGGGTGAGCACCGCGTGAAGGTGGTGGTGGTCAAAAAGGCGATGTTGCCTCTAGCTAGGGCTGCTTCTCCCCCCGCGGTTGAGCACCGCGCGGAGGAGGTGGTTGAGGTGGCGACGCCGCCGCCAACTCGGGCTGCTACTCCTCCTGCGGCCGAGCACCGCGAGGAAGAGGAAGCGGTGGACGAAGAGATCGTCATGGAGCCGCCTCCGGAGGCGGAGGAGGCTCCCACAAGGAGGGCGGATGCGCCCGAGGCCGCGGCGGACGCGGCCACCATGGAGGGGGCGGGGAGCGCCCCTGAAGAGCAGGAGGTGGAGCTGCCCCTGGAGCCCACGGACGCCGGGACCGGGGGCGAGAGGACGCCCAGCCCCCAGAGGGTTCTCGACGTGGGCGGCGGGGAAGGCGCCCGCACCAGCCCCCAGGCCGCGCCGGAAGCGGCCGTGAGCCCGAGGCAAGATGCCCCGGGAGCCTCGACGAGCGTCGAGGCCTCTGCGCCTCGCGACGACACGGGGACCTTGGCGCTGCAGGAGCCGCGCCCTCGCGCGGCCCACCGCAGGGTTGTCTTCGGCCAAGCGCGGCAGGCGCTTGACGAGCTGGAGGTGCAGTACGCAGAGGAAGAAAACGCCCGGGAGGAGGAGCGAGCAAGGCTGGCTGACGCCTGGGCCCTCCTCCACGAGAGGGTTGAGATGTGCCGGCGGCAGGACGCGTCGGCCCAGGCGGCGCGCGAGGAGGCGATGCGCTTCGCCAAGGAGACCCGCGACAGTGTCAAGCGGGAGGCGGAGGAGGTCATGGACCAGTTGGACGCCGCCCGGGAGACGCTGGAGGCGGAGACCGACGCCAAGCACCAGGAGCTAGCGGCCGCCGAGCAAAAATTCGCCGCCGAGTCTGAGGCCGCAAGGGCCAGCCTGAAGGAGCTCCGCGAGCTGCTAGACGCCCGCGAGGGGCAGCTGGCGCCTCGCGAGGCCGAGCTGAAGCGGCGCGAGGAAGAGCTCTCCCTCCAGGAGAAGGAGCTGAACCAGCGCGAGGAGCAGGTCCACCTGCTGGAGGGAGCCCAGGCCACCCGCGAGGGGCAGCTGCAGGAGCGGGAGAACTCGGTGGCTAGGAGCGAGGCCACCCACAAGGAGCGTCACGACAAGGCCAACGCTGACTTCGCGATGAAGCAGAAAAGGGTCCAGGAGGAGGCCGACGCCAGGGTCGAGCGCATCCGCCAAAGCCTCGCCGACGATTACGACGCCAAGGCCACGATGCAGGAGGAGCGTTTCACGACAAAACGCAACGAGCTCCTGCACCAGGTCGAAGGGCTCCCGAAGTAGGAGAAGGAGATGACCTCCCGCCTCCAGCGCGCCAAGGAGGCACAGACTCGCGCGGAGAAGGAGATTGCCGCCCCGAAGGCGGACCTGAGCGACCTCCAGCAGCAGGTGGGGCCGGCCGCGGACCTCGCGAAGCAAGCGCGAGACACCGCGCAGCACGGCCGGGCAATGACGTGCCAGCGCCAGCTCATGCTTCACGAGCTGGTCCGCCGCGCGAACGCCGTCGGGGACGACATGAGGATTGAGGTCCCCCATTTTCCCGCCGGAGGGATCGACGACGAGGCTGCCTACACGCACTTCTTCGGGCAATTCCTTGGGAAGCTTGAAGAGGTCGCGAAGCGCTTCGACGAGCGCGTCGTGGCGGAGAGCCGCGACCTCCTCGTCCTCGCGACCAGCCGCGTCTTCAGCAACCTCCTGAGGCTCTGGCCCTCGTTTGAAGGGGTCGCAGCATAGAAAACAAAAATTTTCCTACGCAACAAGCGGAATAAACCCCAAGGATCTAGATCTATTAGACGAAGGTAGCGAAGATGAGATCCAATCTCTTACCCTTGAAGATCAACAAACGCGTTTTGTCGGTGCAGGGGTTGGCTAGTCGATCCCCGCAACTAGACTCATCTAGTCATGAGGAGATGTACGTATTTCCTCGAAGTCCAATTTGATGAAGTGCCACGACGGGCAGCACCTCCGCGGTATCCACACGTACGGCTTGATGTAGATCTCCGCCTTCTTGATCCCGCAAGCAAGGTGGAGATGGCTAGATGGATCTCGGCACCACGACGGTTGTGGTGGCGTTGATGGTGTAGTCTCCACGAGCAGGGCTTCGCCAAGCCAAGCAAGAGGAGAGGGAGAGGAGGACATGGTGCAGCAGCCCTACGGCTAGGGGTGGTGCAGCAACCTTGGTGGAGGAGATGGCGGCAGCCCTACGGGAGGGGTGGCGCCAAGAAGAGGTGGAGTGCGGCAGCCCTCCGGGGAGAGAGGTGGCGCACGGCGGCTAGGGTTTAGGGTGGGGTGCAGCTAGGGAAGCCTTGGCTTGGGTGTGCCGCACCCCCACCCCTCCTTTTATAGGTGGAGGCAAGGGGAGGGGCGTGCTAGGGTTTGGGGAGGGCTGGCCGGCCCCCCTTTTCCTTGGCCCCCAAGTTGGGGCGCCTCCCCTTGGGCCCCTTTTGCCCGCATGGGCCCCTTTGGGGCAAGTGGTGCAGCTGGCCCTTTAGGCCAGTCCACCACCCCTTCATGCCACGTGGGCCCCATACTCCTATGGGCCCCACTTCTAGACTCCTCTAGAACCTTCTAGAATATTCCGGTACTCTGCCGGAAAATTCCCGGAACTTTTCCGATACCTCCGGAAACCACTTTCCTTATATGAATCTTGTTCTCCGGACCATTCCGGAACTCCTCGTGATGTCCGGGATCCTATCCGAGACTCCGAATCAATATTCATTCATACCATCAATTATCTCATCGCTAACCCTAGCTACATCGGAGCGTTAAGTGTGTGACCCTACGGGTTCGAGAACATGCAGACATGATCATATCAATAATCAACAGCGGGACCGGGATGCCCATATTGACTCCTACATATTCAACGAAGTTCTTTATCGATTGAACCACGATGTCGGAGATTCTTAATCTCGTATACGATTCCCTTTGTCTCACCGATATTTAATTTGCCCGAGATTTGATCGTCGATATCTCCATATCTAGTTCAATCTCGTTACCTGGCAAATTCTCTTTACTCGTCCATAATACAGGATCTCCGTGATTAACACTTAATCACATGGTTGCAACCTTTCTTGATGCTATATTACCGAGAGGGCCCAGAGATATCTTTTCCGTCACAAGGAAGGACAAATCCCAGTCTTGATTCATGTCACCCAACAAATACCATCGGAGATACCTGAAAGCCACCTTTATAATCACCCAGTTACGAAGTGACGTTTGATGTCCACAAAGTATTCCTCCGGTAAACGGGAGTGACATAATCTCATGGTCTAAGGAAACTATACTTGGCATACTAAAAGTGTTGGCAATGAAACTTGTGTGACACGATCAATTGCAACTCTTTATTATTGGGTCTTGTCCATCACATCATCTATTATATATTAAAAGTACATGACGGGCTCACCAGAAAAAAGATAGGAACGCTAGAAAATCCCACAATAATCAGAAACATCTGACCCTCTATTTTCTACATGAGTAAATCACAACCATTTGATCTTTGAAGTCCATGTAAATTACCCACCTCTGCCATTATGTAAAATACCTTTTCTTTTTTTCTTTTCGTGGATATAGAAGAAAAAATCCGCACTCCAGTCTCCACCCGCCGCCGCTCCAGGACGTCCACCACAACTCCATCGATCGCCGCCTGCAACCCCAGCCGGCCTGCAACTCCACGACACCCAGTGCCACCGGCCTGCAACTCCAGAACGAGCAATTTCCAGTCTCCTATCGGCAAATTGCACTCCTGCGCATTGAGAAGATCGATCGGCAAATTGCAATCCTGCGCCTTCAAAAGATCGATAGGCAAATAGCAATCCTACGCCTACAGCGGCGGCCACCGTCAAGAATATTTTGACTTGCAGGATGCACATGGCCCAAAGTTACAGACTGGTATGCAACACGCATCGCTCTAGCTAATTGAACGCAAGATCGTGTAACAGACAAAAAGAGATTCAGATTCGCTAGCTGCATGGTTGCTGTTTATTCATGTACATGCAAGACGTCCGCCATGCACAAGCCCAACTGATCGAGAATTTGAGATAGGCACCGGTACGCACTTTGATTGCAGATATCGCCTATCTCTCCATGTAATACCTCATATTATCTCTAGATATTTGCATCCTGCGATTAATCTCTTCACAGGAGACCAGTCAACATCAGCAATGACACAAGACAATGTGTCCGGACGGCCGACAAGCAATTCTGGCACCACAAGTAATTCGTTTGTTGCAATATTTTTTGTCCATGGTCCACGTTTTGTAGCAATTTATTTGCCGCTTTAATCCGTACTTGGAGATTTGTGATATAGAGATGTTGCACTCCATGAAACTAAGCCCGCCTCTAGACCACTTCTCAAACATGATGTTACGATAGTGCATAATCTACAATTTTTTTCTACCAGTAATAAACAGTTTGATTTCTCTTTTCTTTCACAGCTATTTCGCACAAGAGACCCCATAGGCAATCTAAGTCGATGTGCCAATTGATCGTGGCTATGTATATACATATATGTATGAACCTGTGCCATGCACATGCAGTTCTTATATTGGTGCGCTGTATCTATCACATACCATATATCTGCAAACTTAATAATTGATGTACTGCCGCCTCAATGAAACTCGCCGCTATAAACATTGGTGACAGTCAACTAATTTCTGTATTGACTAATTGCAAATTGCAAATAGTTTGGGCTATATGTTTTGGAAACTTTTTGTTGGTGCTCCTTATCTATCACATACCATCTCCAAACTTCACAAATACTATTCCGCCACCTCCTTGAATCTCGGAGTCATAAACATTAGTGAAGTAAAAAAAATCTATATTGACTACTTGCAATACATTTTTACTATTTATTTGGATATTTAGTTAAGATATTCCAAAATATTTTGTGTTGATTTGTCGCATAAATTAACTCAATAGTTTCACATGTCTCATATATAGTGTGGTTTCATATTTCAACTTGAAGCTTTGCTAACATTCAATACGATTATATGTGTACTATTTTACATGAATTTCTACCACCAGACATTCTAAATAAAATTTCGAATAGTTCAAATTTCTCTATTCTATTTTATATTCAAAAAGCAATATGCTGTAGAAAAATCGAGATATGGTAGAAAATTTCCAAAATAACATTTGGCCATTAATTTAACTTGTCATAAGACCACAGCCAACAAACCTCTGAAATTGCATATTAATGCTAAAGTTGGAAGACCTTTACCCGCAATTATCCTAAGGGCCCGAACTATTTTTCTTCTCACCGTAATCAATTTCTCATGGCAACGTTCTGCTGATGCCGCTCATCACACATCAGCCTCCGCGTGCACTCAGGTTTCCGCGGAGAGCTACACAAGGTAAGGGACTACACCTCATATGGATCTCAAATGGAGTTTTTTCCATAAAATTTCACCTTGTGATTGATATGTGATGAGGCTACTAGCCATCTGTTTGGTTAGTGTGATATTTATGCTAACATTGGTGTTGAAAGACGTTTTTAGACACTGTTCAGACCTAGACTGTCAAACTGAAGACCTCTATAGAGTAAAATTTCTTAGTCGATGTGCATGTGGTAGAAGCTAGAAAAGTTTTTATGCTGAATTTGAACTCCAAATCAAGGACTTTGAGTACGTAGATTCGACAAATCGTGAGCTTTCAAATTAATTAATTGAACTAAATAAACAATTTTTGGCTCTTAAATATGCGTCTTCTATATTTGGCTTGGACATGAGAACCCAGTATAATATGCTTACTGAAACTGAAAACTATAGTGCATAAGTTTCACAATAGTAAAGACAGCCTTATTTTAGACGACATTATAATTCGAAGTGATACAGATAATTCGAAGTGATATAGAATTATTTTGCTGATAATTTTTTTCAGAAAAAAATGAATGGAAACTCTCAGGACAATGTGCTTCTCATACCATTAGATAATAAAAAAGAACCATTCATAAATCACAATACTGGCTTCCCTGGTGCATCAGGAATCCACCCTTCATCTATATTCAATAATAATCTAACTTAGGGTTCCATATACAACCTCTGTTCCATATTATAAACCGTTTTAGCTAACTAAATTAGTTAGCCAAAACGGCTTATATATAATATGGAACGGAGGGAGTATATGTTTTGTGCTAAATTCCAAAATTTTAAGCCTAACAAGCATTCACCAAAAAAAAAAACGATGTCATAGGGATGTCGAACTGTTCTTCACATTAAGCTATAATTTTGTATCAGAAATTCAATTATATATTGTATTTGTGTGAAAAGATCTAGGGAGGCTACAATATCAAGAGACCAGTTTTATTTTTGTACCCGATCATCAAATATTTGGAGATCAAGGAGCCATAATTCCGCACGAGATTTGGTTCTCAGTCAGTAATTAAGGTGCGAACATGTGACCCATCTCTCATTTTTCCTGTCAAATAACTGATGGGATGTGACCTTCTATTGAATTCTCTTGTACCGTTCAATTCAATCACCTTATCAGCAAGTTGCATCACAATTAAAGTTTTACCTATTCTCAGGTAAGATCATGATCCATGCTAATACCACTCCTCCCTTCAAACTCTTAGAATATACTTATTCGGTAGTATATGATCATCCTTATACGGTTCGGAAGTATACTTTTAACTGTTATAATGTTGCAGCGCATTAATGCGGAGTATGTGTACAAATATCCATCCTTCGCATGTTTCAATGTGTATTTCCTTCGCATTATTGCCTTCAACCGGTATGTGTTCTTTCATTGTAAGAGGCTTTATTACAAAAGCTCTTTGTAGATATGTATCCCAACAGTCATTGTCCGATTCTGAAATATATATGGTTTCATGTTTAGTCATGGTAGAAGGTAATATTATTTGTCACCCTGTACATATCTCTGGTGGTTCTGTAGTAGAAAAGAAGAAGTGACCGAAAGAGGGGCCAGTAGGCTGGACTATCACACCAGCCAATGCCTCGAGAGACTTGCACGGAGTCTGCTCTCCGATCAAATGAGATGGATCTGAGCCTATTATACAAGCACATGTCCGGTGAGTGACCAACTTATTTTTATCAATTTTCCAACATGCATCCATGAGTTGAACCAGCAATTAAGCGATATTCCAAGGATTCACTAATTGTTTTTTGTGATCAAGCAAGTACTTGCATTAATCAACACAAATGATTATATTACATTGGGCATCAATCCAGTCGCACTCATTGAATCGAGCGTAATTTAAAGTTTTTCAGTCTAATGAATCTGGAGATCATATAGCATGAATTTTAGTTTTTTACGCCCAAGAATATTTAGGCATGCAAGTAAGTCACTGCCTATGTGCCGGTCAGACTTAGAAATAGTCATTTCTTAGTCAACCATTGACATCCATTAAATCAAAATCTGCTTCTGCTCACCTCTTTTGTGCTAGATCAATCATGAAGTCATATTGAAGTGTTCTTATGATAACTTACAAATTGTTCCTAATATATTACTTCTACACGAGCTGGTCACAAGTTTAAGAAATAAAATGATTAGGACTTCATCTACATACAAATGCTAATTTCGAGCAGTGAAGATATGATATCGCAAATGATGCAGTCTCATCTAGGCAAAAGTGTATGTTTAAATATATCTATTTTAGACAAAACTAATACTCTTTATTTTATAGGCAGAGGAGGAAGACAATGAGAATTATCGGTACAAATGTTGATACTAGCACCGAAGATATAAAGAATAATAAGAAGGTAATTCAAATAATGTACAACTTTAATATTTTGTGTACCTAAACTGAGATATATGTCTCAATAGCACTTTTATAAAGAGATAATAACAACCACGTAGATTTCAGAGGTGCTCGGCATATAGAAGAATAAATTGTGTATGGTATCAATCCTGGTAAACCAACATACATCACATACACATATGTCTTTGTTAAAATAAGAAAACCCAATATATAAGATATCCATATCTTGATATGAATTAGATTTACTAAATTAATTTAAAATAATAAACCATAAACCTAAGGGTACAAAATTATTAATATACCCTACAAATATGATGCCCGCGCATGTGCGCGGGCCACTGTGCTAGTTACTCCTAATGATATGACTCCGTTATCAAGTGACTATAACAAGTCCATGGTTAGGAAACTCTAACCATCTCTTGACTAACGAACTAGTCCGGTAGAGGCTTACTAGGGACACCTGTTTGTTTATATTCCACACATGTATTATGTTTCCGGTTAATACAATTATAGCATGGATAATAAACTATTATCATAAACATGAATATGCTAATAAACCATTTTATTATTGCCTCTAGGGCATATTCCCAACAGTCTCCCACTTGCACTAGAGTCAATAATCTAGTTTACATTTTCTCGATCCAACACTCATGGTGTCTAACACTCATGGAGTCTCAGTGCTGATCATGTTTGCTCGTGGAAGAGGTTCTGTCCGTGCTCTGTACTATACAGTTCTTTATGTTCTTTGCAAAACGTCAATGTCACCTAATTTGACATTACTTTATCATCTCATGATAAACCTATTATCATCACATGATAATTCACATCATCACATGATGAATATAATATATTTGGTTAGAGAGTGAGATTTTTGTTTCCCTTTTATGCCTACATGACGTATGATCAGTCAAGAGGACTTTCTCATAGCATGTGCACCCGGAACTCACTCAGTCTTGAAACAAAATTTCTCAAACCATAATATTATATCTTTTAATCCTTGAATTAATCATATACTCCTATATGTTGTAGACTCACAAATCGACAGTGCAATCATGTCACTTCGATATTTTCGATCATGCTTTCGCTGTGCTTCTGCTATTATGAGATCCCCAATCTAGTTTGGTTTTATGACTTCAACCAAGTCTACCAATCTCTAGATTCCTTTATCTCATCTTTATGTTAAAATGACTCCTCATTCTAACACGTTCTTCTAACCAAGAACTTGGGTCACATATCGTCAAATACAAACACATGGTTCTTATATGTTTTAGACCTATGAACAATTCATAGCGATCACTAACATATCCTCCAACCATCATTTTGTATTGAGTTATCAACTCAATGTTTCACCTATTTCTCACAAGCAGATGAACCTTTCTTCTCTTGTTTCATTTTGAACCCCTTCAAAATCTTAGGTTAAACATCATGACATAATGCTTTATCAAACATATCTATCCTCCATAGATACATCTATCTCCATAGATATTTGACGTTCAATTTCTAACTTCATAAGTTATACGTTGGTTCCTGACTCATTTACAACATTTATGAAATCTCCATTTCACTCAAACAAGATGTTGTAAACTCCCACTCAAATATACACCATACACATATTAAATTGTGAAACCACTTTGGCTCCCACTCAGAAATATGTTACCCTTATATTTGACCATGATTTAACTAGCTCCCACTCAAACATATGTCACCACATATTTTGATCTTGGAAAAATAGTTTCTGCTCTAACTTAATATATGTCGCCACATATCTTAATTAGATCACACTCGTGTATTTTCTCGATATTTTGGACACATCCAAAATTCTTAATTAACTATTAATATCGAGAACTCTTTATACGAAACGCTAGTACTCTACTAGCTTTAAGTTTTATTTATTCCCTGCAAAACACCTTTTGAGGAATAAATATGTGAAACATCACTTTCACAAAATCAAGCAACAATTACTTTTGTGATTTAAACTTAACATCGAATGACTCTTAGTCACTTTCGTATTTAAGGTTTCTATTTCTTCTTTGTAGTTTTGTAGGTATGTCTTGTTTCTCAAACATGACAAGTAAATCATGAATATTATTTTGTAACCTGACAAAATTTTATATTCTTGAATCCTACTTTTCTTTAGACAAGCTAAACCGAAATTCAATGATCACCATCATCAATTCCTTTATGTGTCAAGTTTTAACCAACATAGCACTTTACATATGTGCCACTTGATACATAAACAAGCAAGGTTTTAGCTTTTCCATTCCATCAATTCTTTTATCAATGAAACCTTTTCACGATAAATCCACTAAAACATTTAGCACAACCAACAAATTGGTTTGCCCCTTTTAGTCTCACATTGTGGAATCACATTCATAGTCATACCTATGAATATACTACAACATTATTCGCAATAGTCTCTAATTATCTCATAATTAATGAAACCACCTTTTCTCATAACTCATATGAAAAATGTTTATGCGAATCATTAAATAGATCCTTATTTCTAAACAGAGTGTTTATCAAATAAATCTAAATGCTATTATCAAACCCCCGAAGTGAAACCCTTCTTTGAGACCACACAATATCAAATAGTGTGTGATTACAATATCTTAGGACATATCAAACGCCTTTGAAATATTCTAAACATTGTAATTTGTGATAACACTTGTCACAAGTCCACATACTAACATATAACTCAAATATTTCGTCTCTTTTGATCAAATCATAAAGACTCAATTTTCTTGTTAACTTAATATCCTAAACTCCAGAAATTTATTTGATCTCATCAAATATCATAACTTGAATAAATACACCTATTTAATCATTTCATTTATGATGGAGTACACAAAATAATGACATCTCACATTTGCTGAAAATACAACCAACACTTGTGTTTATCTTCGGCAACTCATGGCACACTTCCAAAGTGTGACATTTTTAGTCATACTCCTTACAATAAGGCGCATTGATAAAACATCAAAATGTTTATTCAATCTTTAGCATGACTAAAACTATTGTCATTATTAAGTTTTGGATCATTAGCATGTCTTTTATTTATAAATGTTCAACCAATTTATCATCTAGATTATAATAAGAATAATACACTTATAATCGAAACTTGTGATTTCCAAAAAGGATCACTCATGAAAATAGAACAACCATTGTCTTTAACATGAATAACCGTCTCACATAAGCAAGACACACTAATCAAAATCACACTTAATTCGATTACAAAACTTATTCAAATCCTTTAATCAAAACGATAAATGTAGAGACAGATCGTTGCCAGCATCAACTCCTTGATTGCCACTATTCCACAACGTCTTCCCATATCCTTTATGCAAATCTCAAGCAGCAGGTTCTGTTTTCATAAAACAGAATGAGTATCAAATACTTATCGGAACCGCCACAATTGCAATTTGGACTTAAACACTTATAACATGTATATCAATATATACTTTCTGCCTTGTCAACTTCTCTTGCTATGGGTTCCACTTTGACATGACGCAGCCGAGACACAAACTCACAGAAAGTGATCAAATCCCTTCCCATGACCTAGTCTCCGACACAATTCTTGAAGCTGGGGAGAAGCTAGCGTATCACCCCACCTATCGCGAAACCGTCATTCATCTCGTGGTTCCAAACAAGCACTAGACGATGATGTATCTCATGCATTATCTTCAGGTGTTGTTCCAAACAAGTGTTCTCTTCCATCTTGAGTGAAAGAAAACCGTTCAGACATTCGAACCTTACAATTCTAACTTGTGCTGATAAACAATTTTTTCAGCTCACCAACAATCTCCATTGTAGTCAAGTTCTTGAATTGTCTACTTAGGTCAGAATTCATGAAGGTGCACATCATCCACTTGACTTTCAAGTAGGTGGTTCAAAACCACTCCATGTACTCTTCATAGCTTGCAGAAATATTTAGGTTTTATCTCCTATTGGTTCTTCTAGCACGTAGAGCTGAGCATTGGTGTGTAGGACTTCTTTCAGGACGCTGGTACTACTCAACAAATTTGACCCATCGAGACGCAGTTTTTCAGCAACGAACAGACTACCGTAGTCAACCATGATCTACAAGGATTTTTGCAAAGACATCTGGACTTTTGTTTATGATAATTTTAGTTCATCTTAATGAACTCCCACTAAACTCAACATCTCTCTGGTTGTTTAGTGACACACGATCCAAATCCACTACACCACAACCGATCATCACGTGAGATGATGTAGCTTCAATGGTGAACATCGCCATGTTGATCATATCATCCATATGACTCGTGTTTAGCCTTTCGGCTCTTGTGTTCCGAGGCCATGTCTGTACATGCTAGGCTCGTCAAGAAAACCGTAGTATTTTCGCATGTGTAAATCTGGCTTACACCCGTTGTATGTGAACGTTGAATCTATCACACCCGATCATCACGTGGTGCTTCGAAACGAAGATCTTTGGCAACGGTGCATACTAGGGGAGAACACATCTTGATATTAACACGAGAGATCACCTTATCATGCTACCGTCGCGATCACATCTAAGCATAACAATAAGGTGCACAAAAAGGGATTAACATCACATGCAATTCATAATTGTGATATGATATGGCCTTTCTTCTTATGCTTTTTGATCTCCATCTTCAAAGCACCGGCAAGATCTCCATCTCCGGCATGATCTCCATCATCGTGGCGCCATCACCATGGTTGTCCACCAACTATTGCAACTACAACTAATGCTACTCTTAGCAATAAAGTAAAGTAATTACATGGTGATTCATCGACACGCAGGTCACATAAAATAAAAGACAACCATATGGCTCCTGTCGGTTGCCGTACTCGACGACATGCAAGTCGCGAAAGATTAAAAACATGATCATTGCATACATTATCACAAATCACATATTGGCCATACCACATCACATGACCCCCTCTGCAAAAACAAGTTAGACGTCCTCTACTTTGTTTATGCAATTTTTACGTGGCTTGGGTCAACGAGATAGAACCATTCTAATCTACGCAAAAAACCACAACGGTGATATAGTAGTTGCTTATTTACTCATCCTTTTGAAAGGCCTTCCATTGAAAATTGCATCTTCACTAAAGCAAGAGAAACAGACACCCGCCAGCCACTTATGCAAAACAAGTTGCATGTCAGTCGTGGAACCGGTCTCTCGTGCGTGGACGAGTAAGGTTGGTCCGGGCCGCTTCATCTCACAATACCGCAAAGACGCAAAGTGCACACGAGAAGGTAGCAACATAAAATATCAACGCCCACAACACTTGTGTTCTAATCGCACCAACATCTACGAATAGATCTAGGCTCTGATACCACTGAAGGGGTCGCAGCATAGAAAACAAAAATTTTCCTACGCAACAAGCGGAATAAACCCCAAGGATCTAGATCTATTAGACGAAGGTAGCGAAGATGAGATCCAATCTCTTACCCTTGAAGATCAACAAACGCGTTTTGTCGGTGCAGGGGTTGGCTAGTCGATCCCCGCAACTAGACTCATCTAGTCGCGAGGAGATGTACGTATTTCCTCGAAGTCCAATTCGATGAAGTGCCACAACGGGCAGCACCTCCGCGGTATCCACACGTACGGCTCGATGTAGATCTCCGCCTTCTTGATCCCGCAAGCAAGGTGGAGATGGCTAGATGGATCTCGGCACCACGACGGTTGTGGTGGCGTTGATGGTGTAGTCTCCACGAGCAGGGCTTCGCCAAGCCAAGCAAGAGGAGAGGGAGAGGAGGACATGGTGCAGCAGCCCTACGGCTAGGGGTGGTGCAGCAACCTTGGTGGAGGAGATGGCGGCAGCCCTACGGGAGGGGTGGCGCCAAGAAGAGGTGGAGTGCGGCAGCCCTCCGGGGAGAGAGGTGGCGCACGGCGGCTAGGGTTTAGGGTGGGGTGCGGCTAGGGCAGCCTTGGCTTGGGTGTGCCGCACCCCCACCCCTCCTTTTATAGGTGGAGGCAAGGGGAGGGGCGTGCTAGGGTTTGGGGAGGGCTGGCCGGCCCCCCTTTTCCTTGTCCCCCAAGTTGGGGCGCCTCCCCTTGGGCCCCTTTTGCCCGCATGGGCCCCTTTGGGGCAGGTGGTGCGGCTGGCCCTTTAGGCCAGTCCACCACCCCTTCATGCCACGTGGGCCCCATACTCCTATGGGCCCCACTTCTAGACTCGTCTAGAACCTTCTAGAATATTCCGGTACTCTGCCGGAAAATTCCCGGAACTTTTCCGATACCTCCGGAAACCACTTTCCTTATATGAATCTTATTCTCCGGACCATTCCGGAACTCCTCGTGATGTCCGGGATCCTATCCGAGACTCCGAATCAATATTCATTCATACCATCAATTATCTCATCGCTAACCCTAGCTACATCGGAGCGTTAAGTGTGTGACCCTACGGGTTCGAGAACATGCAGACATGATCATATCAATAATCAACAGCGGGACCGGGATGCCCATATTGACTCCTACATATTCAACGAAGTTCTTTATCGATTGAACCACGATGTCGGAGATTCTTAATCTCGTATACGATTCCCTTTGTCTCACCGATATTTAATTTGCCCGAGATTTGATCGTCGATATCTCCATATCTAGTTTAATCTCGTTACCTGGCAAATTCTCTTTACTCGTCCATAATACAGGATCTCCGTGATTAACACTTAATCACATGGTTGCAACCTTTCTTGATGCTATATTACCGAGAGGGCCCAGAGATATCTTTTCCGTCACAAGGAAGGACAAATCCCAGTCTTGATTCATGTCACCCAACAAATACCATCGGAGATACCTGAAAGCCACCTTTATAATCACCCAGTTACGAAGTGACGTTTGATGTCCACAAAGTATTCCTCCGGTAAACGGGAGTGACATAATCTCATGGTCTAAGGAAACTATACTTGGCATACTAAAAGTGTTGGCAATGAAACTTGTGTGACACGATCAATTGCAACTCTTTATTATTTGGGTCTTGTCCATCACATCATTACTCCTAATGATATGACTCCGTTATCAAGTGACTATAACAAGTCCATGGTTAGGAAACTCTAACCATCCCTTGACTAACGAACTAGTCCGGTAGAGGCTTACTAGGGACACCTGTTTGTTTATATTCCACACATGTATTATGTTTCCGGTTAATACAATTATAGCATGGATAATAAACTATTATCATAAACATGAAAATGCTAATAAACTATTATCATAGCATGGATAATAGAAGGAGATTGCCGCCCCGAAGGCGGACCTGAGCGACCTCCAGCAGCAGGTGGGGCCGGCCGCGGACCTCGCGAAGCAAGCGCGAGACACCGCGCAGCACGGCCGGGCAATGACGCGCCAGCGCCAGCTCATGCTTCACGAGCTGGTCCGCCGCGCGAACGCCGTCGGGGACGACATGAGGATTGAGGTCCCCCATTTTCCCGCCGGAGGGATCGACGACGAGGCCGCCTACACGCACTTCTTCGGGCAATTCCTTGGGAAGCTTGAAGAGGTCGCGAAGTGCTTCGACGAGCGCGTCGTGGCGGAGAGCCGCGACCTCCTCGTCCTCGCCACCAGCCGCGTCTTCAGCAACCTCCTGAGGCTCTGGCCCTCGTTCGACCTCGAGGTCGTGATGGCGCCGGTCGATATCCGCAGCAAGGCGGGGGAAGCCGCTGAGGTGCTCGCCAGGAAATACGACCAAGTCTTGGTTGATGAAGGCGAAGGCGACGGCGAGGAAGATGCCCTGGAGGCGGAGGCTGCCGCGGGCGGAGCGGGCACCTCAGGAGGCGCGACAGCTTAAGCTCCTTCCTGTAGCTGGACATGCATGGTGCATACTATCTTAACATTCTGATTGTAACAGCTTTGTAAAGACTTGCTTTAAGCTTTTGAACGTGCTTGTGAATGTCCCTCGGGTGGCTTTTGTCTTTTCCCTTCATGTCTTTCTTCGCTCTACGTCTTAAGACCCTCTCTTAGCGCTACACCATCGCCGCTTCGGTATGTGAGAGTCAGGGCTCCACAAGGCCGGGGGGTGCGTGAGGCCTCAAGAAGTAAGGGCTCCTCGAAGCACGATGCTTGGGGCCCCCCTTTGACGTGCAAGCAGCCCATGAGGCATAGGAGAGAGAAAAGAGACTCGAGGGGCAAAAACCAGCGAGAGGAAATTCGAGCAAGTGTTTAGACTTAGCTTGACGAGGTGTTTTCGCCTTGGAGAGGGTGTTGGTTCCCTGGCGAGGTGTTTTCCTCCTGATGTTGCCTGAGGCTTGGAGAGCCTGCTTTCCTGCACTTGGAGAGATAGGCATACCCACAAGCAGTACATAGCTAGATAACTTATGGTGCTCGTAGGTTCCTTCATGTGTGTCTTGCGAGGAGAACAGGCACCAAGGTTTTTGGTGATCCTTGGTGAGTTGACTTGCGCGGGACCTGACCCATGAGTTCAGAGCTCCTTGGGAGTTGACATGCATGAGGGCTGACCCGCAAGTTCAGAGCTCGGATCCCTTGGGTTTTAGGTGCTGCCGGTATGCTCCCGTGGCATGGCACCATGCTAGCCCCCGCTCGTGAGATACACATGAGGGATCATACGAGCGAGAGATAAAAGTAAATAACATTAGAGCTTACCGAAGCAACAAAATATGCTGGCGCGATGCGCAAAGGTTCAAATTGACCTGAAACATAGGTTCATTACACTGGCGTGGCTAGAAACACAAGAAATCCGCCATGCTCTGGGCATGGGGTCCACATGCTATGGCTGAGACTCTCGAGGTGGCGTGCCCGAGGCAGACGCATGTAGAGAGAGCTCAGAGGGGCCCCTAGGCGGGGGTGGCTTTCAGCCTGCGTTCCGCCATGACCGGCATGGGGATCCACTTCGCCAAGGCATGGTGCCTCAAGAGGTTACCGTGCCGAGGCTTGGTGGCTTGGGAGTCTTCTCGAACGGCCTGTGGCAACGTATAGTAGAGATGGGAGCCCAAAGTTTTTCCTTGTGGAGGATGATGGCGCGTGGTTCTCCCTTGATGCAAAAAGTTGCTCGCCGGTGGCGATCAGGGGTAGAACTTGCGCAGGTGCTGGATGTTCCAGGGGTTGGCGACAGGAACGCCGTCCTCTGTCTCGAGCCGCGCAGAGCCAGGCCTGGCGATGTGCACGACTCTGTAGGGGCCTTCCCACATCGGCGAGAGCTTGTGGAGGCCTGCCCTGGAGAGGATTCTCCTCAGGACAAGGTCTCCTGCTTCGAGAGTGCGTGGCCGGATGTGGCGGCTGTGGTAGCGACGGAGGTCTTGCTGGTACCTTGCCGCTCTCAGGGCCGCATTTCGGCGGAGCCCTTCAAGCAGCAGCAGGTCGTCGTTGCGGAGTTCGTCCACCTCAGCCTCCTTGAAGGCCAAGACTCGCGGAGAGCCATGAGTGATCTCGCTGGGTAGGACGGCTTCGGCGCCATAGACGAGGGAGAACGGCGTCTCACCAGTAGGCTTTGTTGGCATGGTGCGGATGGACCAGAGCACCGAGGGGAGCTCGTCGATCCAGTGCTTGCCGCTGGCCTTGAGGCGATTGAAGCTTCTCGTCTTGAGGCCCTTGAGCACCTCGGCATTGGCTCTTTCAGCCTGTCCGTTGCTTCGTGGGTGCGCCACCGAGGCGTAGTAGATTTGGGCGCCGAGGCTGCCGCAGTAGGACTTGAAGGCGCCGCTGATGAACTGCGAGCCATTGTCGTTGATGATGCGGTTGGGCACGCCGAAGCGACAGACCAGGCTTCTGATGAATTTTACCGCCGATTTCGTCGGGATGGTGCGCACGGGTTCCACCTCAGGCCACTTGGTGAATTTGTCGATGGCGACGTAGAGGTAGCGGTAGCCCCCGAGCGCTCGCGGAAAGGGTCCCAGCAGATCCAGCCCCCAGACCGCAAACGGCCAGGAGAGCGGGATGGTCTGGAGTCCTTGCGCGGGCTGGTGAATTTGCTTGGCGTGGAATTGGCAGGCATCGCTGGATTGGACGATAGCTGCTGCATCTTGAAGCACCGAGGGCCAGTAGAAGACACTCCGGAAGACCTTGCCTGCAAGGGTGCGCGAGGAAGAATGGTGGCCGCACTCGCCGCTGTGGATGTCGTTGATGAGCTGGCGGCCTTCCTCGGCAGGTACGCACCGCAACGCAACCCCATTGGGGCGCTTACGGTACAGGTCTCCGTCGTGGAGGCAGTAGGACTTGGCCTGGCGACCACACCGTTGGCGAGCCAAGTGGGATGGACCACTTCCTTGATGATGCTGGCCTTCTTGGGGACGTTGCGCTTACGGTACAGGTCTCCATCCGGTGTGCTTGGGGACGACCACACCGTTGGCGAGCCAAGTGGGATGGACCACTTCCTTGATGATGCTGGCCTTTTCCAGCTTTTCCACCTCCTTGACGATGAAATCTTGCTTCTCTGGCGCCTGGCGCCGCGCCTTTTGCTTCACGGGGCGTGCGTTTGGACACACGGCTAAGTGGTAGTCGATCACCTCCCTCGGTACTCCGGACATATCTGACGGTGTCCAAGCAAACATGTCAGAGTTTGCCCTGAGGAAGGCGACGAGCGTGCTTTCCTATTTGGGAGGCAGGTTGGCGCCGATGGTGACGCTAGCCCCCGAGCCGCTTGCCTCCAGAGGCACTTGCTTTATCGCGGCCTTCTCCTGAGAGAACAGCTGCTTCTTCTTCACGGGGGGCCTCGGGAGGGGTTCCTCGTCCTCGTCAGCGGGAGACGCCCCCGCGGCGGCCTTGTAGGCCACTTGCACAGCGTACACGGCGTCAGAGACTACGCCGCGGATGACGATGGTGCCACTGGAGCCAGGGAGCTTGACGAGGTTGTAGGCGTGGTGGGTGACCGCCATGAACTTGGCGAGGGCGGGGTAGCCGAGGATGGCGTTGTAGGGCAGGCCAATGTGCGCGACGTCGAAGTCGATCAGCTCGGTGCGGTAGTTGGTCTGGGTGCCGAAAGTGACCGCAAGCCTCACTTGCCCCAGAGGCGTCGTGAGGCCCTCCGTCACCCCCGAGAAGGGCCTGGTGGGCATGAGCCGCTCGTAGGGCACCTGCAGCTTCTCAAATGTCTCGACAGAGATGCCGCTAAGGCCGGCACCCCCATCAGTGAGCATCTTAGAGACGGTGATGTTGTTGATGGTGGGAGTGCAGACCAACGGGATGGTGCGAACGGTTGTGGTGGACTTGGGTGGTCGGTGGAGTCAAAGGTGATGGGTTGCTCAGACCACTTGAGGGGCCTAGAGGCCTCGACCCCGGGGAGGGCTGCTGCGAGCTCGCGAGCGAATTGCTTGAAGTGGCGGTTGGAGCGAGGGGCCTGAGCCCCGCCGAGGATGCAGGCGACGCCGCGAGGCACTTGGTAGCCCTCATCAGGCTCGGCAGGAAGGTTGTCGTTCGCGGGCTCGGCGGCATTCGCCTGGGGATTCTGCTGGTAGTTGTTGTTGTAGTTGTTGTTCCAGCGTCGCCCCCCGCGGCCGCCGCCGCGGCCACCACGGCCTTGCTCCCGCTCGCGGGCCTCGCGAGCCTCGCGAGCCTCGATGAGCCTCTTGAGGTCGTAGCAGTCCTCGGTGGCATGAGAATGCCTGTTGTGGTAGACGCAGAAAGGGCGGTCGTCCTTCTTCTCGGGTCCTGCGGCTGGTGTGGCAGCTTGGCGAGGCTGCTTGGCATCGGGCTCAGCCGCAAGGACCGCAGTGGTCTTGCGCTTCTCTGTGGACTTCTTCTTCTTCTTGGACCCCTCGGCGGGATCCCCTGGCTCGTTCTTGACGAACAAGCGGCCCTCTTCAGCCTTGGCATACTTGTCCGCCAAGTCGAAGAGCTTGACGACGGTGGTGATGTTGTCGTGGATGCCGAGCTTCTCGAGCATCCGCACGTCTGTCACTCCAGCCTGGAAAGCCGAAATGACCTGCGCGTCGGTGGCGTTGGGGATCTTGTTGCGCACCTGGCTGAAGCGCTGGATGTATTTGCGGAGGGTCTCGCCAGGCTTCTGACGCACGGCGCGAAGGTCGTTGTACGTGAGGCCACGCTCGTACGTGCCCTTGAAGTTGGCGACGAAGGACCGGCAGAGCTCCTCCCAAGTGTTGATGGACTCGGCGGGGAGGTTGGTGAGCCATGAGGACGCAGAGTCCTTAAGGGCCATGGGGAACCAGTTCGCCATGACCTTGTCGTCACCCCCGGCGGCCTGGATGGCCAGAGTGTAGAGCTGTAGGAACTCCAGGGGGTTGTTCTTGCCGTCGTAGCGCGGAGGCAAGTCCGGCCTGAACTTGGCGGGCCAGACGACGTGACGGAGGGTGCGAGTGAATGCAACCTTCGTGCCGTAGGTGACCGGACCACTGGCGAGGGTGGCGCGGAGATGGAGCCCGGCGGTGGCGACGTCCTGCGGCCCAGCGAGGAGGCAGCACGGTCCCGCGACGGGTGCAGGGAGGAAGCCTCCTCTTCGCCGAGGTCATCCTCAGCATGGTCGTGGTCGTCGTCCTCCGGGTGCTCGACGCGGGGCTCGGGGTCGACGTGGCGCTCAGGAGCGGAGTCCCCACACGGGCGGCCGCGCGGGCGGCCCGCGGGAGTGGTGGCGGCGCTAGCCGTCCGGCGAGCGAGACGTTCGGCATGAGAGCCGGCCATAGCTGTGTTGACGATGAAGACGCGCCTCAACCCCCTACCTGGCGCGCCAAATGTCGGAGAATGTTCCCAGGAACTGGGGGTGTCTCCAAGGTATCGTGTAAGGGGCTGAACACGGAGTCAAGCAATCCTCAACGTGCTCCGGCGACGGTGCTCGTCGGACTCGCTGCGGACGACACTGCAGAGATGTACAAGATCTTACCCAGGTTCAGGGCCCTCTTTAGGAGGTAAAACCCCTACGTCCTGCTATGGTGTATTGCACTGCTTGGAGAGCTTCACAGTACAAGGAGAACTTGAAGAGCTCGAGGTGGCTAACAATGGCTACTTGCTAGTCTTCAGATCTAGGGTTAGGGTCTGCTAGAGCTGCACCAACCGAAGATCGAACCCTTTGCTTGGGCGTGCCCCCCTCCTTTTATAGGCGTCTTGGACCTCTTCTGCCCAAACATTTGGGCGGGAAGGGTTACCACATGGCGACGAGGGAAGGAGCAGGGTGCACGATAAAGGTGGAGTCCATGTACGCGGTCCATGGCAGGGACGGCGCTACCAAAGCTGGAAAAGCCACCGGCCAACCGGACGGTGGGCTGGCGCTTGATGAGGTGGGATGTGACCCATAGTGACCTCGTCCTTGGAGCGTAGCTGCAGACAGTCCCCTTATCGCCAAAGAGGCAATACTCGTTGTCCGCTTTGCTTGAAGCCGCTTTGTTGACTGCTTTATACATGGAAGTGGCAACTGCGGCGTCGTCGTCATCGCGCGTAGGCACGCGCGTCACTCTGCACATGGCGCAGAGCCCATGTGCGCCCTGCCGCGGAGGCAGAGAAGGCTTCGCGAGGAAGGAACCCCGCGAGGCAAAAAGCCTCGCCGAGCCCTTCAGCTTGGTCCTTAGCAGAATTGCGGGTGGCGTCGGAGACGCCTTGTCGAGGAGCGGTCCCTCTCCAAAGGAGAGAACCCTCGACGAGGAGAAAAGATCCCTCGCGAGGGAAAAACCCTCGCGAGGCTCGCCAGGCTTGGAGAGCCTGGCCCTTAGCGAAAACGCCTGAAGAATCCTGTGGGCCCTGGCAGGCCGGCCCGTGGTACCCTGGTTTCCACTATGCCGACAGCAGCCCAGGGAATTTGGGTCAAAACCTTGTGACAGGCCAGCAAGTGATACTATGGTGGATTATAAAGTGGCAAGACTAACACTACATGCTTATTTGGATGGTAGGGTTAAAGGCTATTGCGTAGAGCAAATTTTGTCCTACTTTTTACAAAACAATTTCTTTCTCAAAAAGAATATGAGACACTCCCTTGGAACGCATCCAAGGTCTCATGTACCCGAGTTCACCCATCAATTTTATTCTGAAATTTGAATGAAGAGATTCTCTGACAACTACCTTGCTTAGTTACTCAAAATTGTCCATAACCGGGGACACGGCTAAGATCTTAGTTTTATTACTCTCGAGAGTTTGTGACACTTTCCCCACTAGACTCAAATAACCCAAACTTCCTAATCACTCATTTAGTGAAAAAGAAAGGAGAGAGTCGAGACGATATCTTTCAGAAGAGCTTTCCCCCATACACATGTCCGAACAATACCCACCTACATCCCCTACATCTGCTTGTTCGTCTGGTCAGGTCCACTCAACTTACTAAATCAAGACAGAGCCCATATGACTAGTGGCTGCACTGGAAGTAAACTAAACACGGAGTGACCTCGAATCTCAAAACCCTGGGTGGCCATCCACAAGTGCACATACTCAGGTTCACACCATAAAAATGGGCCTGAGCAGCCACTCAACTTTAAACATCCGAAGCCGTCCACTTCCACCCAGGTGGTTCATTAATTTAGTAGAATTTTTACTTAAGTTACTACATCAAAACTTTCACAGTTGTTGCAAGCATTTCTACTAAATTAATGTAGGTACCTAGTCAACAGGATATGATCTAACAAGTTTGCATAGCATAATAATAAAGTACTCCCTATCATGCATACTACTGAAATAGTCTACAAATACAGTTATAAAAACATAGTAGGTACTTCATGGATTTGTGTATGCACTTGCCTTTATCGTTGTTCGGGTTGTCGCAGCACTCACAATACGTCCTGCACTCCTCACAATCTATTCAAACAATAAGCACCAAAATCAATACAACAAGCAATATAATGGCAATACAAAAATAATATGAATGCATGAAATGCAAGCTAACACTCCACAAATTCAACAAATAGGATTATATTAATGTTTCTGTTGTCTATCATATGCATGATGATCATGATCACAAATTTTACAGCGTTTAATAATTTAGAAAAATAAGTCATAGGCTAAATACCTTATTTTATTATTCTGGAAAAATCATTTAAATGCATGATGCAAAGGTGCAATTTGAATAGTCCACTGGATAGAAAACATTTTTCCAAGCATTTTGATATAAAGTTTGCAATTTTTGGATAAAGAGAACTCAAGATATGAATTTTACAAGATTGCACTAAAATTCTGGCATTTTATTAAATTTCTGGAATTTACAACACACCCGGGCTGACTGGGCTTGCTGACTGGGCGCGGACTCAGTGGCCACATGGCCCTATCCTATTGGCCCGTACTGATTCGGTATAGGAAAAAGAAAGAGGCTGTTGGATCGAGATCCAACGGACCACAACAGAAGCATCCACCCCGGTGGTGCAAGGTCACCGGAGGTGGGCGGCGGACGGCGGTGGCGTGGTGGCAACACGCATTCCCAACGTTCAACAGCGGCCGGGGACGAACGCATCCTACCTAGATGACCGGGGCGGCGAGGCGAGGTCGGTGGCGCGGTCCTGAGCTTCGGCTCCTCTTCTTCTTCCCGAAATCGTTCGCCGGAGTAGCGGGCGGCGATGGTCCGAGGCGGCGGTTGACAGATCCGTCGATCTGGCGAGCAAAAAAACACCAAACGGTGTCAAAACAGTGCGCAGTGAAGGATAAAGTAGGTGGGGGTGAAGCGAGGGGGCGGGCAGTCGCCAGAACTGGCCGGAGTTGAAGAAATACCAGCGGCGGATGACGGCGTTGCATGCTCCGATTTGAGCAGCCTAGCGGCGGGCCGGCTAGGGTATCGGGGGGAGGTGAGAGAGGAAAGGGAGAGGCTTAAGTAGGCGGGGTCGCCGTGTTGATGGCGAGGGAGAAACAGCCGCAATCAAGTCAAGCCGTCAGCGGTTTCCCCTGTCGAAAGAACACGATGGAGAGGAGGGGACGGGTGACATCAGCGTGATGTCACGCTGACACGCGGGGTCCGGTGATCAACGAGAGGGAGAGAGAAGAGAGATGGGTGAGCTGGGCTGCGGGGTGCGGGGAGAGTTGGGCCGCGGTTGGGCCGGCTCGGCCGGAACGGCCGGTTCCCCTTTTTTTGTTCCTTTTTTTCTTTTCTATTTCTGTTTTTCCAAATACTTTCAAAGTAGAGTCAAAACAAATCAGAAAATTTTGAATAAAAACCTTTTGGAGAGTTTGTTCCACGCAGAACACTTTGGCATATAGTTTGCCGACAAAATAAAATAAAATAATAGGTTTAATGACAAGGGTTGCTTAGCACCCTATTATGTCAAAACAGAAATAATTAAACCAAAATTTTGATTTAAAGGTTCAAAGCATGATTTTAAATGCAATAAAAGATGATGCTTATGAATGAATGCATGCTTATGCCTTTATTGAAAATTTGGGATGTTACAAACCTAACCCCCTTAAGATGAATCTCGTCCCCGAGATTCGAAGTTGCTAACGAATAGATGCGGATGGTCTTGTCGTAGATCATCTTCTCGTTCCCACGTAGCTTCCTCCTCAGTGTGATGGTCCCATTGAACCTTGCAGAATTTGATAGTCTTGGTACGTGTAACTCTCTCGGCGGTCTCCAAAATCTTAATTGGTTTCTCCTCGTACGTCAAATCACTCTCCAGTTGAACTTCCTCCAATGGCACAGTATCACGTAACGCGGTATCGGCCATCTCTGGGTGACACTTTTTCAACTGGCTGGCATGGAACACGTTGTGCACTACTGAAAGCACTTCGGGTAGTTCCAACTCATATGCTACTTCTCCTTTACGTGAGAGAATTTTGTATGGCCCAATAAATCATGGTGCCAATTTACCCTTAATTCCAAACCTTATCACACCACGCAGTGGTGAAACTCTGAGATAGGCTCTATCTCCTATTTCATAAACAATCTCTTCTGCCTTGGTATCAGCATAACTCTTCTGCCTTGATTGAGCAATTTTCAGTCTGTCTTTGATCGCTCTAACCTTCTCCTCAGCTTCTTGAATTATGCCTGGTCCGAATAAACTGCGTTCTCCTACACCACTCCATAGCAACGGTGTAGTGCATTTCTGCCATACAAAGCCTCAAACGGTGCCATCTCAATGCTGGCTTGATAGCTATTATTATATGAAAACTCCGCATATGGTAGATTGTCATCCCAACTAGATTTTTAGTCCAGCGCACACGCTCTGAGCATGTCTTCTAATATTTGATTTACCCTCTCCGTCTGACCATCAGTCTGCGGGTGGAAAGCTGTACTAAATTCTAGTCTTGTTCCTAACGATTCGTGCAATTGTTTCCATAAATGTGAGGTAAATTGGGTACCTCTATCTGACACAATCTTCTTAGGAACACCATGTAAACTCACAATCCGCTTCAAATAAATATCCGCAAGCTTTGCACTCGAATAAGTAGTCTTCACTGGTATAAAGTGAGCTATCTTCGTCAGACGGTCAACTATAACCCAAATCGAGTCATAACCTGATTTGGTTTGAGGTAGTCCTATGATGAAGTCCATCCCTATTTGTTCCCATTTCCACTCTGGTACCGGTAACGGTTGTAGCAGCCCTGCTGGTTAATTTTTGATGTTCTGCCTTCACACGACTGCACACATCACACTTTGCGATATATTCGGCGATGTCCCTCTTCAAACCATTCCACCAGAATCTCTCCTTCACACCCATATACATCTTGGCGTTACCCGGATGTATGGAATAAGGCGAGTCGTGCGCCTCTTGTAGAATTAATTTTCTAAGATCCTCATCTTGTGGTACGCAAATACGTTTCTCAAACCACATAGTACCCTGTTCATCTTCGCGGAATCCCTTTGCCTTGCCTTCACTCAGGTTGGTCTTGATTTCTTCCATCAATTTATCTCCCTTCTGAGCTTCTCGGATTTTGTCCATCAGTAATGGTTGTACCTCTAACGATGCGATGTGTCCTTCCGGTACTACTTCCAATCTAAGGTCTTTGAATCCTCTACACAGATCTTCCGGTAGCTCTCCTGCCGTAAGTCCGTTAACATAGACCTTGCGGCTTAATGCGTCGGCCACTACATTGGCTTTTCCTGGATGATATTGTAAACTCAGATCGTAATCCTTGATGAGTTCTAACCATCGTCTCTGTCTCATGTTCAGCTCCTTCTGAGTAAATATATATTTCAGGCTATTGTGGTCGATGAATACTTCACAACGTTTACCCATCAGATATTGCCTCCAAGTCTTTAGAGCGTGTACCACAGATGCTAATTCTTAATCATGCGTTGGATAGTTCACTTCATGCTTCTTCAGTTGTCTTGAGGCGTAAGATACCACTTTGCCTCCTTGCATCAAAACACTTCCCAAACCGTGACGTGAAGCATCACAGTATACTTGGAAGTCCTTCTCTAAGTCGGGTAAACACAACACTGGGGCTGAAACTAATCGCGTCTTCAAATCTTGGAAACTGTCTTCACATGCCTCTGACCAAACATACTTTGTTCCCTTCTTTAACAACTTTGTCATAGGTTTGGCAATTTTTGAAAAATTCTCAATGAATCTCTGGTAATATCCTGCCAATCCTAAGAAACTGTGAATTTCTCCAACATTCTTTGGCGGTTCCCATTCGGTTACTACAGACACTTTCTCCAGATTAACTGCAATTCCTTCCTTCGTCACTACGTGTCCTAGAAAACCAACTTTCTCTAACCAAAACTCGCACTTGTTGAATTTAGCTTACAACTTATGCTGTCTCAGTCTCTGTAGTACCATGTGTAGATGTTCTTCATGCTCCTTGCGGCTTTTGGAATAAACTAATATGTCGTCAATGAATACAACGGCAAACTTATCTAGAAAATCCATGAATACTGTATTCATCATGTTCATGAAGTACGCTGGTGCATTTGTCAAACGGAACGGTAACACAGTATACTCGTATAGACCGTATCGAGTGGTGAAAGCGGTCTTGGGTATGTCTAGTTCTCTTACATTCATTTGGAAGTATCCCGATCGAAGATCGATTCTGGAGAATACACAAGCACCTTCCAGCCGATCGAACAAATCATTGATTTTGGGTATTGGGTACTTGTTTTTGATGGTTACTTCATTCAGAGCACAGTAGTCTGTAACTAATCGCTGCATATTGTCCTTCTTCTCAACAAATAATATTGGAGCTCCCCATGGTGAGGAACTTGGGCGAATAAATCCTTTCTCCAGGTGTTCATCTAGTTGTTTCTTGAGTTCTTTCAATTCATCAACAGCCATCGGGTATGGTCTCTTGGCTATAGGTCCTGTTCCTGGTACCAGTTCAATAAGAAATTCCACTTCTCTATCGGGTGGCATCCCTGGTAATTCTTCTGGAAACACATCTGGGTATTCTCTCACTATTGGTACCTCTTCTATGCTAACCCCCTTAAGAGAATTGAGTTTAACCTGTTTTAACTCGAAGGTGGATTTAAATTTGATCCTTTTCACCTCCGGGGTCGTGAGGAAAATTGTTCTGTTTGCACAGTCGATAACTCCTTCAAAGCGTGACATCCAGTCCATTCCCAAGATAATATCCAAACCTTGGGATTCTAGGATAATTAAATCCACTGGAAAGCAATATTTACCAATCTCTAATTCCAGTTGTTTACACCAGGCATGAACTAGCATTTCTCCACCAGGAGAACTTACTCTAGTAGGTCTTCTTATAGTCCCCGTAGGTAACTTATTTTTGTTGACAAAAGCTCTTGATATGAATGAATGAGATGCTCCGGTGTCAAATAAAACTAATGTTGTAAAGGAATTGAGTAAGAATGTATCAGTCACAGCATCAGGTTCATCGTACACCTCCTCCACGTTGACATGATTCACATGTCCTTTCTGGAATGGATTGGGCTTGGTAGCTTCTCCAGTCTTCTTCTCTGGGCATTCACTTGTTCTTGCAATTGTAGCATGTCACCTGACTGATGTCCCTCTTGTGCTCAGAATTAGGACGATGTTGTCCATTGCTTGTGTTGTTCCCATTGCGGCCATGATTGTGGCCACTACCATTGTGCCCATGATTGTGACCAGGCCCTTTGTGTCCTCCAGTGTCTCCTCTATTTCCACCATTATGGTTATGGCCATTGTGGTTGTGGCCACTCCCAAGTTTGTGGAAGCTGTGTCCTCCACTATGCTCATGATAGTGTGGCTTCTTCTAAATAGGTCCGGAGCTGTACTTGTTGTTGCTGCTGCTGCTATACTTTCTCTTCCTGGTCTCCTCTTTCCTCATGTTGTTGTCAAGTGTGATAGCTTGGTCCAGCAGTGCCTGATAATTGGGAGCATACGCAATTGACAACGGCACTTTCAGTTCCCCACTGAGTCCCCTGAGGAATCGGTCCCTTCTCTTAGCATCAGTATCAACATCATCCGGGGCATAACGGGACAAGGCGCAGAAATCATCCATGTATTCTTTCAGTGTACGGTTTCCCTGTCTCAAACTATGGAACTCATCTCTCTTCATATTCATGGTTCCCGAAGAAATGTGAGCGTTGCGGAACCCCTCCTTGAATGTGTTCCAAGTGAGTCCCTCCAGAGGGTGGGTGATCTGGTAAGTTTCCCACCACTGTGCTGCTGGTCCCTCAAGTAGATATGTCGTGAATCTCACCATCTCAGCGTCGGTGCACTCATAGGTGACGAGGTCCTTATGCACGGAGCGTAGCCAGTCATCGGCTACAAGGGGTTCAGTTGAAGTAGAGAATTTGTTCGGTCTGAGCCTCAGAAATCTTTGCAGCCTATCAACTAGGGGTGGTGGTGGCGGCGGTGGTGGTGGTGGTGGCGGCTCATTTTGATTAGCCATGAACTGAGCCATCATTGTCATTAGTTGAGTCTGCGCTGCAATCATTTGTTGTAGCATAGCATCCGTGTTGTTGTTTTCGGGATCACGGCGGGGAGGCATCTGTGTTCAGAGAATATTTGCCCACAGATAGATAGATACGAAAAAATATATATACCCTTACAAACAATTGGCATCAAACAGCCACACAACAACCAAACAATAGCACAAAAATCCCAGATTTTATCAAATCCGAAAATAGACTTTTGTACCAATACGATAACGACATAATAGCGATAACAAGTGCATTGGTACTGCCATATCACAAGTTGATAAGCCAATACAATAACACAATGACGATGGCGAGATAAAACTCCAAACGGTACTTATTAAGGTCTTACAAAACGATACTCGCATAAACGTCGCATAGTGAGGAATAACTATAATTAAGAGGGTGGTCACACTAGTCACTTCTTGAAGAACTTGATATAGGCGCGCGAGTTCATGCACTTGCACTTCCTCCCACGAGTGTTCATCGCCGGCGTGTCTTCTTCATCGCTTGAGATGAAGTGGATCACCTCCTCTGGATCTTCCTCCTCTTCATCGTCATTTGGCGCCTGTGGTTCGGCAGCCCCATCTCCAGCATCATCATCGCCACCTTCATCATCATCATCACTATCATCATCATCATCAGCAGCAGGTGGTGGCGGTGGAGGTGGGTTGAGTTGCGCCTGGAGTGCAGCTATTTGCTCGTCCTTCTCCAAAATCTGCTGCTGCAAGTCATGGACGTGCCCTTCCATGTGTCCAATAAGAGTGTGCGCAGCCTGCAGCTCATGGGTCTGCGTGTTGATGATGGCCTTGGCTTGATCACATAGCGTCATCTCAATCTTCACCCTCTTCTCCATGTCAAAAGTATAGCACTCCATGTCCTCCATGTGCTTCTCAACGGTGGGAACATTCAGCCTACTTCTCATAGTCACCACTGGTGCTCCAATCTCATCCCTCCTCCCGCAGATGCGGAAAAAGGAACCCTCCGGTATGTCCTCATATTGCGTATAGCACAAACGGGACATGAGATCCAACATCGCCGTGTTGAGTCCTTCCTGCCATGTTGGGTAGATCTTGGAGTAGTCCACCAGATCGAAGTTTGGAGTTGTTGGGTCACCACGCTTGATGGTGCGCACTTCCCAATGCTCCACGCCGAGTATGTCGGTGTTCACCATCCTTCCCTTGAAGTATGGCAGAGGAAGATGCAGCATCCCTGTGTAGCGCCCCGACCCCAGAACTATACAGTGAAGCGTTGTGCAACCAATCATGCTACACAATCCAGGGTTACTGGGTTTACCAATCCCAGGCCAAAACTCATTGGCAGGTGTGCTCGGAATGGATCATCGGCACACAACACCTCGATATGCCATAAGCTCAGACATCGCTATCACGTATAGTAAAGAGACCGAGACTTGTGGAACAACTGGCACCTTGTAGACTCTACGACACAAAAACATATAGAAACTCGTATATGAGAAGATACAAATATTACACACAAAAGGATCACAGATCCAACAATACATCAAGCGGAAGTGGGTAGTGTTGTCTAAGAACAAGAAGCAAATATATGGCCTAAGAGGCCTACAGATAAAAGATCCCAGCCAGCTTGTTCCATGGTCCCAAGCTGCCACCTGGGAACCCCGGACTACTAGTCGACGTCCACGAAGAACCCACCGAGTTGCTCGGTATCGTCCTCCTCTGAAATAAAAATATAAAGGCAGCAAAGAGAGACTGAGTACGATGTACTCGCAAGTTTAGTAGGGCGATATAGGCCCAATGCTGACGGAGGCTCTAAAGCTATATATGTATTTCTTTTTGCATAAAGCTAATTTTCATAAACCGAAACATGATTGACACATGGCATTCGTCTACTCAGAATAGTTTTTATAAAGGGGGTAAGAGAGTAAACTTTTCATCTTCGGTTCTCGTGGAACCAACTTGTAGCCAAACCCACTCATCTCCACCAAGGCACCCCCTCGAATCACCCTCAAGGAAATGAACCTTTATCACACGTTGATTATGCAACCTTTAGCTGCCATATCAATTAGGTTAAGGTTCTCTATGATCTTATCATCTATTCCCAAGTCGTCCATAACCGCATACACGGTTTTTCAAAAAGATTAAACCCTGTAGGGGTGTACTAATTTACCCATCGGTACCGTCCGGCTCACCTGATTGGCCCTCTTCCGGGGAAGGCCGACGAATGGGCTCGGTTAAACCTTTACCTTGCGTGAGACTATCTAAGAGTCATCTGTGGCCACAGGACAGGTTCAGTGCCTATTTCAGCACCCTGCCCATCGCCACGTCCTAACACCACCGTCCTCATCATTCCTTTTTCCACCCACACACTCACACGCAAATGGAAATCCGAACTAGAGGACCATTGGATACGCCCGCACAAGTTATTTGGTTAAAGGGGATTCCATATGTCCCCACCTTTGGAAGCACGCTCAGTCTTGGTTCAAGAGGTAAAGAACTCGCACCTAGGGCAAGAGTGAGGCAAAACACCATCCCCGATGGCAACTCACCCAAGCCTTCTTAGCATTTTAATTAAGCACCCCACATATTCACTGTGTCCGAAACATTCCATCAACACCAACAATTATGGAATTAAACAACGGACATTGGTAGCATTTGACTAAGCATGACTAAGCATAGCTAAGCATATAAAATACAATAATTATATCCTTTTCTCGGGCCAACACATCAACACTAAGGTTCATAGGTGGGGATACATGTGATTGGCTCGGGGAAAAACATGCATTCATAGGATACTCTATGTCTTGATCAAAAATGACATTTGAATCACATGCAATATTATGGTGGATAAAATAAGTTGATAAAAATCATAGGATGCTAGATGCCAAGAAGGTTAGGTTATCTCTTGCCTTGCTGCCGGGGCGTGTAGTATGGCTCGTCGGGGTAGATAGGGGTGACCTCAACTCCGGAATCTATCGATACCCAAAAATAACACAAAAGAACAAAATAAATCACACGAACACAAGGTGCAATGCGCAATCACATGATGACATGTCAAATTGATGCAAAGATATCATTATATAAATTAAATAGCAAAATTAAATGGGGAGCCAAATAATTAGTGCAATTATTTGGAACCAACCCCATATTTATCTTAGTGACCACATTCTTTATAAATTATTAAATTATTAGAGAAGTGGCTCAAATATGCATGAACATGACATGAAGGGATAGGGTTTGTTCTTCTGATCATTTTGGTACCTCATTTGTCATTTTCGGAGCACCAATGAATAAATAGTGAATTAAATAATTAATTGAATTTAATTCCTTTAAACCAATTATGAATAACATCAAATAAATATTTGTGATCATGATGTAAGATTAGCATGGTTTGATTGCATTTTTAAGTTTTGATCACATTGATATCTTATTCATAATTTTTGGACCAATATTTAATAAGTTATGATTTTTCCCAATTTGGGTATTATTTAACCCATTTTATGAATTCTTAAATAACCAAAAGAATATAAATCCAAAAGAAGGTTACAAAGATTCCAAATGGTAGAGTTTTTTTCCTGAACATTTTGAAATTTGATTTGCTATTTTTGAATCAATATTTAAAGAGATATGAATTATTCAACTTTATTTTGATTTAAAAAGGAAAACCAAAACTCTCAGACGGGCCGGCCTCCAGCCGGCTAGGCCGGGCCATAGGCCGGGCAGGGACCCGAGGGTTCCAGCCTTTGGCCGGCCCAAGCTGGGGCCGAGGCCGGGAGGGAGGCCGAAGCTTTCGGCCCAGTGCCGGCCCAGGCCAGGCACCAGCCCGAGGCCTCTGGCCTCAGTCCGGGCGCGCGGCGCAGGTGGTGACGGGCGGTGACGTCACCGGCGACCAAATATCGGCGGCGGAATAAAGAGAAGAGGGGCGCGAGGGAGAAAGGCCTAAAGAGCACGGTGCTCACCCCGAGGACGAGACCGTGGTCGGCGACGGCGGGGAGGGTCGAGGACGTCGGAATCGGCCGGCGGAGCGAGGCCGAGGCAGAGGTATGTCGAGGATGCGGGCGTCAGTTCCAGGGGTCCCCGGCTCGATTCCTTGGCCCGGGAGGACGAGGAGGATGCGGCGGAGGAGGGGGTGGCGTCGGCTCACGCCGAGGAGGCTCAGAAGGGCGGCGATTTCACGGCGATGGTGGCGTCCCCGCGGTGGTCGACGCGGGAGCTGGAGGTGGCTCGATCCGTGAAAAGGGGAGGGAGAGAGAGATGCGGGGCAGGTGAGCGTCGAGGAGGGCCCCTTGTCATCCAGGGGAGCAGGTGGAGCAACGGCCGCGTGCGCGGCAGGGCGGCATGGCCGGCGGCATGGCGCCAGTGCCGTCGGCCACGGTGGAGGAGAGAGGGAAAGAAAATTCGCGAAAAACCCCCTGACCACTTTTAAATAAATTGCAAAAAGGTCCAGAGGCACTTTTTACGGATTTAATTAGGGCATTTAAATTTTTTTATAAAATCCACAAAAATTCATCTAGGCTCCACTTGACCTATAGTTGGTCCACAAAAATTGGTGAGACAAAAATATAATGTTTTGGGCAACACTTGTTCATAGCTTTCAATTAAAGTATTTTTGACAATTTCCGAAATGTAATTAATTGAAGCACTTAAACATTTCCAAAAATAATGGAAATATTCGTGGAGGCTCTCCCAATAACATTGAAGATCCCCATGATTTTAGTTTGAATTTTTGGAATGTTTAACTTGGTTTCAAAAATAGGAATTGAATTAAGCCAATTTGAATTCTCATGTCCATTTCTTATTTGACAATTATTTGGAAATTTAGAATTGGTTTCAAAAAGTAAACTTGGAACTTCCTAAACCATTTGGAAGTCCAAGAAGGATTTGGTTTGTTAAGTTGAGCATTTGCATTGGTTTGGATGTTTGGGAAGTTTTGCTTCCCAATTTTGTTGCTTGCATATGTGGTTAGTTAGGAATGACAATTTCATATGCATGCCATGATGCAAACAAGGATGCAAAAAGTGGAAAAATTCTTCGTATTTTTCAGTACCAAGTTGGGGATGTTACACCCTGCGAACTCAAACAGTTGCCTCCCAAAGGCATACTCGGAAACCACTCCAACATAGGCCGTATTGGTGTACTCTCCCATCTAAATTTTTGAAGAGAAGAGAAATATGAGATTCAAATGAACATGGTAAGAATTTACAAGACAAAATAAATAGGATGTTGTAAAACGGAAATTCACTTGTGCACCCGAGCTCACATGCACCTGTTATTTTCGAGCATTTCTTAAAAATAGTAAAACATTACGGAAAAATTTGAAAAACATTGGTGACACACACATATGAGTTTTTCACAATCGTGCAAAATTTCAGAATGAAATGACAAATTCTGTGCTCTGTGCAAAAAATACAAAATCTGTGTTTTCAAATTTGTGTTTTTAGATCTAATTCTGACAACTGTATTTGTCTTTTTTATACAGAGCACATAATTTGTCATTTCATTCCGAAATTTTGCACGAGTATGGTAAACGCATATATGTATGTCACCAATTTTTTCCAGATTTTTCGTAATGTTTTACTATTTTTAAAAAATTCTCGAAAATACCAGGTGCATGTGCACCCGGGTGCAGAAACGCCCCTCCCGCTGTAAAGAACTTTATGTAATTTCAAATAATAAAAGCATTTCAAAATTAACAAACAAGGAGTGATCTTAAATTTTTCAATCCAATCCTATGGTTTTCGAGCCTACAGGCAACATTACGCTCTGATACCATCTTGTGACGCCCTCGCTTAGAAAAGCAAGAACACGTCATGAAATATGCTATTCCCTGGATCGAGTATGGATAGCAATTCACAAAAGATGTAATACCAATGTCAATAATTATTACAACGCGGTACGATTGATCCAGAGGTAAAATAATCCATTACAACTTCGCATAGCCGAAGGCTAGCTTTAAAAGAGTAAATGGTTCAACATTTTATTTCAGTTCACACGCAGCAATATAAAAAGCACAAAGCTCCATCATCTCCATGAGCCACTGGTGTTCATGTTGGTTGCAAGCTCGAAGAGACGTCTCACTCATCATCGTAATAACCTGCAACATTAACGTTGCAGCCCAAGGAATTTGGGTCAAAACCTTGTGACATGCCGGCAAGTGATACTATGGTGGATTATAAAGTGGCAAGAGTAACACTACATGCTTATTTGGCTGGTAGGGTTAAAGGATATTGCGTGAAGCAAATTTTGTCCTATTTTTATAAAACAATTTCTTTCTCAAAAAGAATATGAGACACTCCCTTGGAACGCATCCAAGGTCTCATATACCCGAGTTCACCCATCAATTTTATTCTGAAATTTGAATGAAGAGATTCTTCGACAACTACCTTGCTTAGTTACTCAAAATTGTCCATAACCTGGGACACGGTAAGATCTTAGTTTTATTACTCTCGAGAGTTTGTGACACTTTCCCCACTAGACTCAACTAACCCAAACTTCCTAATCACTCATTTAGTGAAAAAGAAAGGAGAGATTCAAGACGAGATCTTTCAGAAGAGCTTTCCCATACACATGTCCAAACAATACCCACCTACATCCCCTACATCTGCTTGTTCGTCCGGTTAGGTCCACTCAGCTTACTAAATCAAGACAGAGCCCATATGACTAGTGGCTGCACTGAAAGTAAACTAAACATGGAGTGACCTCGAATCTCAAAACCCTGGATGGCCATCCACAAGTGCACATACTCAGATTCACACCGTAAAAATGGGCCTGAGCAGCCACTCAACTTTAAACATCTGAAGCCATCTAATTCCACCCAGGTGGTTCATTAATTTAGTAGAATTTTCACTTAACTTACTACATCAAAACTTTCACAGTTGCTGCAAGCATTTCTACTAAATTAATGTAGGTACCTAGTCAACAGGATATGATCTAACAAGTTTGCATAGCATAATAATAAAGTACTCCCTATCATGCATACTACTGAAATAGTCTACAAATGCAGTTATAAAAACATAGTAGGTACTTCATGAATTTGTGTATGCACTTGCCTTGATCGTTGTTCGGGTTGTCGCAGCACTCACAATACGTCCTGCACTCCTCACAATCTATTCAAACAATAAGCACCAAATCAATACAACAAGCAATATAATGGCAATACAAAAATAATATGAATGCATGAAATGCAAGCTAACACTCCACAAATTCAACAAATAGGATTATATTAAGGTTTCTGTTGTCTAACATATGCATGATGATCATGATCACAAATTTTACAGTGTTTAATAATTTAGAAAAATAAGTCATAGGCTAAAATACCTTATTTTATGATTCTGTAAAAATAATTTAAATGCACGATGCAAATGTGCAATTTGAATAGTCCACTGGATAGAAAATATTTTTCCAAGCATTTTGATATAAAGTTTGCAATTTTTGGATAAACGGAACTCAAGATATGAATTTTACAAGATTGCACTAAAATTCTGGCATTTTATTCAATTTCTAGAATTTACAACACAGCCGGGCTGACTGGGCTTGCTAACTGGGCGCTGACTCAGTGGCCACATGGCCCTATCCTATTGGCCCATACGGATTCGGTATAGGAAAAAGAAAGAGGCTGTTGGATCGAGATCCAACGGACCACAACAGAAGCATCCACCCCGGCGGTGCAAGGTCACCGGAGGTGGGCGACGGACGGCGGTGGCGCGGCGGCAACACGCGTTCCCGACGTTCAACGGTGGCTGGGGATGAACGCGTCCTACCTAGATGACCGGGGCGGCGAGGCGAGATCGGTGGCGCAGTCCTAAGCTTCGGCTCCTCTTCTTCTTCCCGAAATTGTTCGTCGGAGTTGCGGGCGGCGGTGGTCCGAGGCGGCGGTTGACGGATCCGTCGATCTGGCGAGCAAACAAACACCAAACGGTGTCAAAACAGTGCGCGGTGAAGGATAAAGGAGGTGGGGGTGAAGAGAGGGGGAGGGCAGTCGCCGGAACTGGCCGGAGCTGAAGAAATACCGGCGGCAGACGGCGGCGTTGCGTGCTCCGATTTGAGCAGCCTGGCGGCGGGCCGGCTAGGGTATCGGGGGAGGTGAGAGAGGAAAGGGAGAGGCTTAAGTAGGCGGGGTCTCCATGTTGATGGCGAGGGAGAAATAGCCGCAATCAAGTCAAGCCGTCAGCGGTTCCCCCGTCAGAAGAACACGATGGAGAGGAGGGGACCGGTGATGTCAGCGTGACGTCACGATGACACGCGGGGTCCATTGGTCAGCGAGGGGGAGAGAGAAGAGAGAGGGGTGAGCTGGGATGCGGGGTGCGGAGAGAGTTGGGCCGCGGTTGGGCCGGCTCAGCCGGAACGGCCGGTTCCCCTTTTTTTGTTCCTTTCTTTTCTTTTCTATTTCTGTTTTTCCAAATACTTTCAAAGTAGAGTCAAAACAAATCAGAAAATTTTGAATAAAAACCTTTTGGAGAGTTTGTTCCACGCAGAACACTTTGGCACATAGTTTTCTGACAAATAAAATAAAATAATAGGTTTAATGACAAGG
The DNA here is from genome assembly GCA_012064385.1 of Puccinellia tenuiflora. Lineage (NCBI taxonomy): Eukaryota > Viridiplantae > Streptophyta > Magnoliopsida > Poales > Poaceae > Puccinellia > Puccinellia tenuiflora. The sequence goes on from QRDG01000088.1 coordinate 1,533,441, forward strand.
GTTGCTTAGCACCCTATTATGTCAAACCAGAAATAATTAAACCAAAATTTTGATTTAAAGGTTCAAAGCATGATTCTAAATGCAATAAACATGATGCTTATGAATGAATGCATGCTTATGCCTTTTTTGAAAATTTGGGATGTTACAGTTGAGCTCACAAACAAGGAAACGGAGTTCATCCGAAAGCAGAGAGAAAAGGGGGCCGACGATGTTTTCCTTCCGGCTCGCGACAAGAATCTGCACAAGAGGTTGGATTTCCGTAGTAAGTGGGAAGCCGACCATGTTAATTCAGTCTGGAGAAAGTACCACCACCAACGTGACCCGGTGACTAATTTGTGTTACTTCAACACCCCAGCCAAAAACATGGAGGCGGCCCAGGAAGTCATGTTCGACAAGTCATTGGACCGTGACGCTCGCCTCAAATATTCGGCTTATCTACTGGAGGTTGCACAACAGCAGCAAAATGACTCGCAAGTCAAGTCGGGACGGCTAGTTTACGACTCTCGTCTTTGCAACTCGACGGCCAAGAAGCCAATGGCTGCTGCACCTGCAGACCCAGACGATGATCCAGCCGGCTCAAGCAGCCACAAAAAAGGTGGCGCTAAGGACCCGAAGGACAAGCAGCCACCTAGAGGTGCGGAATCCCGGACAGGTTCTTCACGCCATCGTGAGGCTGGTAAAAGCCGTGGAGGACATCAAAGCTAGGAGCGAAAGGAGGACCCTCGCAAGGAGAGGACGACACCATCTCAAAGGGAGGATAACAGAGATAAAATGCTACCTCCACCGCCGCCTCCATCGCGTAAAGAGGGAGATAACCCCTCCAAGTACATACCCCCTCCACAACGGCAAAGGACTCCAAGCCCTCCGCGTAACGCGAGTCGGGTGAGCCAAAGCTGTCACAGGGATGATCCATGGCGAGGAAAATCAGTTGATAAGCCGCCATCAACTAATGATGTTCGAAGCCTAATCGAGGAGAGGAAGTCGGTCAGAGATGTCCAATACCTCGGTCCCAAGTGTTTTAGCAGAACAATCAGAGAGAAAATCCTACCTCCAACTTTGTCGAACGTAACAAAGATGGTGGAGAATTATAGCGGTACGGCTAATCCTGAGACCTGGCTCTCAGATTACGTCAGTGCCTGCGACATATACCAAGGCAGCGCCGACTCCGCAGTGTGACTCTTGCCCCTGATGTTAACCAGGACGGCACGCATGTGGATTGAAGGTTTGCCAGAAAAGACAGTTCATACTTGGAGTGACATGAAGCGCATCTTTATTCAGCACTGCCAGGGCATGTATAAACGCCCCAAGTCGATTTTCGACTTATAGCGGTGTATGCAGCAAAAGAACGAGTCTAGCCATGAATTTGTTTCATGATGGAGCGAGTTCAAAAACGCTTGCGAGGGCGTCTCAGAAACTCAGGCGATCCATGCCTTCAAGCAATCTCTGAGGAAGGGGACGACTTTCCGCTTCATGATCTACAGCGATGAGTCGGAAACTTTGGGTGGCTTACTGGCTTGTGCAAACAAGTACGCCACTGCAGACGATGACAACAGGGAAGACGGTGAAACCCGCCGGTGCGAGTCCTGAAAAAAGAAGGTTGAAGACCAAGCCGGCCCTTCTCACGAGATTGCTGCCACCTTTGGTAAGGGTGGCCCAAGCAATAGCAAGTGGCAGGACAAAAAGCCGGCAATTAACCGACAGCCCGACCGCCAACGGTGAAGTACGACTACATCAAGCACAACCCCTATGTTCATCATCTAAGGCCGGACGAGATGAGCTCCCACACGATCCAGCAATTTCACATCAATCGGGACATCGCCAAGGACCCCAAAGCCAGCAAGTCAAGGAACAAGCGCAAATCTAGGAAGGACGACAAAGAGAAGGAAACGCGGCTTCATACTCGGATGACGCGGCCTCCAAAGAGGGAAAAGGCAGCAAATTGCCTAATCATGCCGAAAGTCTCATCGTCAATCTGGCAACAGATTCCTCTCGAAAGGAAAAGGCGGCTTGGCGAGAACTCAATGCTACGGTACCTGCAGTTCCTTAGTATTTGGATTGGTCCGACAGCCCCATCACATGGGATCGCAGCGATCACCCGGACAGAATTCCTTCAACGCGCACCTACGCTTTCGTCATTAGCCCTATAGTCGACAAATACAAGTTGACAAAGGTGCTCATGGACGGAGGAAGTAGAATCAACATACTCTACGCCGCAACATTAAAAAGAATGCGTCTATCCGAGTCACAACTCAGCCACAGCAATGTGAAGTTTCATGTGATTGTGCCGGGACGACAAGCCTCCTAAATGGGAAGGATCACCCTGAAGGTCACCTTCGGCGGCACGGATAATTTCCGGATAGAAGACGTCTCTTTAAAGGTGGTTCCTTTTAAAAGCGCATACCATGCAATCTTTGGACGTTTGGCTTTCGCAAAATTCATGGCTTGGCCCTGCTACATCTATAGCAAGCTGAAAATGCCGGGACCCAATGGGATCATCACAGTCAAGGGAGACTTCAAGAAAGCAAAGGAGTGTGAAGCCGCCAATGCCGTCCATGCTGAAGAAGAAATCTGCAAGGAAGAATTAGAGGATCTCAAGAAGACAATGATTCCTAACGAGATGCCGGCAACCGAAAAGCCGTCCTCTAAAGTCGACTCGAGCCTCAAACTGAAGGATGACACCAAGAAAACCAAGCTCTCAAAAGATGATCCGACAAAGGAGGCTATCATTGGTGCCGTCCTCGACAACAAATAGGAAGGCGAGCTCGTCAAGTTTCTCCGTTAGAACCGGGATATCTTTGCTTGGTCACCATCTGACATGCCAGGTGTCTCGAGGAAACTTGCCGAGCACTCCTTAAAAGACAATAAGGACGCTAAGCCGGTCAAACAAGGCCTCCGACAGCTCGGAACTGAGAAGCGCAAGGCAGTTGGAAAGGAGATCCTCAGGCTCACTGCCGCCAAGTTTATCCGTGAAGTTGTCCACACTGATTGGTTGGCAAATCCCGTGCTTGTCCCAAAGAAAAACATCTCCGAGCTACGTATGTGCATTGATTTCACTGGCTTGAATAAAGCCTGTCCTAACGATCCGTTCGCCTTACCACGTATCGATCAGGTCATTGATTCAACTGCCGGCTCCGAGATGCTATGTTTTCTGGACGCTCATTCGGGTTACCATCAGATTAAGATGAAGGAGTCAGATCAAATCAAGACGTCCTTCACCACACCATATGGCAATTAATGCTATGTCACAATGCCTTTCGGCTTAAAGAACACCGGTGCTACTTACCAAAGTTGTATGCAGTGGTGTTTGGACAAACAAATTGGCCGCAATGTTCATGTCTATGTCGATGACATAGCAGTCATGTCGATTCTTTGGAATAGTCTGACCCAGGGAGAATAGAGTATCTAATAGCCGATCTGTCAGAAACCTTTGCAAATCTAAGGGAGTACCAGATGAAACTTAATCCGGCAAAGTGCGTCTTCGGAGTTCCCGCAGGCAAGCTTCTAGGCTTCATTGTTTCTCAAAGAGGAATTGAAGTTAACCCGGAAAAGATAAAGGTGATTCAGAACATCGAGAGGCCAACTTGTCTAAAGGACATATAGTGGCTTACGGGTTCCGCCGCGGCTGTAAGCCAATTCATTAGCCGGCTTGGTGACAAAGCATTGCCATTATACAAGCTCCTCAAAAAGTTGGAAATTTTTGTTTGGATAGAGGAAGCAGAGGCAGCTTTGGCACAGCTAAAGTACACATTGACACATGCTCCAATCTTGGAAGCTCCGAAAGAAAAAGTGCCGCTTCTGCGCTACATGTCGGCCACGAATTTCGTGATAAGTGCCATAATTGTAGTTGAATGCCTAGAGGAAGGGAAGCAATGGCCGTATCAGCGCACTGTCTATTTCATTAGCGAGGTATTCTCAGATTCGAAGTAGCGCTACACTCACTACCAGAAGTTAGCCTATGGTGTATTATTTGCCGCCAGAAAGCTACGGCACTACTTCCATGATCACACAATCATGGTGGTCAGCAAAGCTCCATTGAAGGATATCATCAACAATGCCGATGCAACGGGCCGAGTCGCCAAATGGGGCATCGAGTTAGCAGCTTTCGGCATCCAGTACAAGCCGATAACCGCCATCAAATCTCAAGTTCTAGTCGACTTTGTTGTAGACTGGACAGAGGCAATGGAGAGCACACCTCTGCCGGATTCTCAATACTGGATAAAGCACTTTGATGGTTCAAAGATGAAGGAAGGCTCAGGTGCTGGAGTAGTGCTAAAGTCGCCTAAAGGTGACACGCTCAGTTATGTCCTTCGAATTCACTTCAACGCTACCAAGAACATAGCAGAGTATGAGGCTCTCCTCCATGGCCTTCATATGGTTAAGGAGTTGGGAATGAAACACATCCTCTACTATGGCGACTCGGATCTTGCTGTACAGCAACATGATGGATGCTGGGACACGAAAAGTCCCACAATGGCAGAATACAGGAGAACAATCGATGAATTCGGCAGATGCTTTGCCGGCTTAGAGTCCGACATACATCCCGAGATGACAATGAAGCTGCTGACGCCTTGGCCAGAATAGGCTCCAGGCAGAAGGCGGTGCCTCCAGACGTATTTCTCCATCATCTACATAAGCTGTCCATCAAAGGCGGCGACGAAGACTATCCCTTGTCGGCAGAATCAGTTCATGTATGCCTGGTAACCCCAGATTGGACCACGCCTTACATTGATTTCCTGATTAATAAGAAACTGCCTAAGGACGATGAAGTGTTGAGCCGTCAAATTGAGCGCCGAGCAAAGGCATACACGATTATTGATGGACAGCTTTACAAACGGAGCACATCCGGCATCTTCCAAAGATGCGTCTCTCCAGAAGAAGGGCGGCAAATCCTTGAGGAAATCCACTCCGGCGAATGTGGGCATCACGTGGCGGCAAAGGCGTTGGTCGCTAAGGTGTTTCGGCACGGTTTCTTCTGGCTGACGGCTAAGGAGGATGCTATCAACGTCGTCAAAACATGTGAAGGATGTCAGCGCTACGCAAAGTAGGCTCACTTGCCAGCTAAGGACCTCCGGACGATCCGTATAACTTGGCCGTTCGCGGTCTGGGGGCTCGACATGGTGGGACCTTTCAAGACAGCAAGAGGAGGATTAACTCATCTGCTGGTGGCGGTCGACAAATTAACAAAGTGGGTGGATGCAAAGCTCATCAAGAAACTCGACGGAGCTACAGCTACAAAGTTCATCGTCGAGATAACAACTCGATTCGGCATACCGCATAGCATTATCACTGGCAATGGCACAAACTTTGTTGTCGGTGAGCTATCAAAGTTTTGCAGCCGATAAAAAATCCGACTCGACGTGGCATCGATGGCACACCCACAATCCAATGGATAGGTAGAGCGCACAAATGGCATTATTCTGCAGGGTATTGAGCCGAGGCTTGAAACCCCATTGCATCGAGCAGCCGGCGCTTGGGTTGATGAATTGCCAGCGGTCTTATGGAGTATTCCTACTACCACAAATAGATCGACCGGCTTCACCCCTTTCTTCCTTGTTTATGGTGCAGAAGCGGTACTCCCAACCTACATGATCCATGATTCACCTCGAGTCGCAGCCTACGTCAAAGAAGACGCAGAAGAAGCACGTCAAGACGGCTTAGACATCCTCGAAGAAGAAAGAGAGTTAACTCTCCAACGATCCGCCATCTATCAGCAAGATCTACATCGCTATCAGAGCCGTAGAGTGCGGAATCGATCTTTTCGAGAAGGCAACTTAGTGCTTCGGCTTGTGCAAAGCCAGCAACACAAATTATCCCCTCCTTGGGAAGGACCTTTCGTTATCAACAAAGCTCTGAAAAACGGGTCATATTATCTCCTCGACTTAAGGGATTCAAAGAAACATCCCAGGAAGAAAGGTCGCAAGAGGAAAAGGCAGGTGGATGACGACTTAGATGAGACGAAACGTCCATGGAATAATTCTTTTGTTCTAATATGAGCGAAAGTATTGTTGCTATATATTTGAAATATGCGATGACCGTGATGGTTAAAAACAACGACATCGGGATAAAGTGTCCGTGTCGAACATGCAAACTCGTCACCGTGATCGATCCCTTTTCCTGCACATTGCAAGAGCATCTGCTCAGGAAAGGTTTTATGGATGACTTCACTTTCGAGGATGATGATGAGGACGTACATGGGGGCGCGGCAGGAAATGATCAGGAAGATGAAGAGATGCCTCCCGATTATGATGACAAAGAATATGTCCAGCATGATGATGAAGAAGAAGCCGACGTAAATGGTGGAGAAGACGCGGACACGCCGACGCTGCTAACTTCAGTCGTGCGGGACCCTCATGTTCAAGAATTGCTTCTCAGAAAGTCGAGTAACGCTGCTAGAGAGGCTAAGCTGGCGCAGCTGGAGATAGACTCGAGTGCTCCGTTGTATGCGGTATGTGGGCCCGAGGATACCCGCTTGAAAGTAACGCTCATGGCTCTGCAGATGAAGGCAAAACACAAATGGACAGACGCAAGCTTCGACGAGAACTTGAAATTTTAGCATGATCATCTTCCTGAGGGGAACACGTGTCCTAGCAGTATCGAAGAGGCCAAAAAAATCGTGTGCCCTTTTGATTTACCACACATCATATACCATGTTTTCATCAATGATTTCTTCATTTATCCGGAAAATGACTGAAAGAAAACTACATGTCTGGTGTGCGGCGCTGCTCCATACAAGAAAGGGAAAAAGAAAGCTCCTCGAAAAGTGGTATGGTACCTTCCGAACATTCCTCGTCTGCAGCGGCTTTTCACAGACCCTAAGGAAGCAAAGTTAATGCGCTGGCACGCGGAAAGGAATAAGCCGGAAAATGAAGAAGCGGATAAGATGCTGAGACACCCTTCAGATGCTAAGCAGTGGGAAGCATTAGACTTTGAATACCCAACTTTTGGGGACGATCCAAGAAACGTCAGGTTGGGTGTGAGCACCGATGGGCTCAATCCGTTTGGCAACCAGAGCAGCACACATAGCACGTGGCCCGTGTTTGTATGGATATACAACCTACCCCCATGGTTGTGCATGAAGAGGAAGTACATTCACATGAGCATGCTAATCCAAGGGCCGAAACAACCAGGAAACGACATCAATCTGTATCTGTAGCTCTTGAGAGATGAGCTACAAAAGATATGGACTGAAGGGGTCAGCACATGGGATGCTGTCGCAGAAGACTACTTCCCTATGAGAGCCGCGTTGATCACGACGGTGCAAGACTATCTCGATTACGGATATATCGCAGGCCAGGTGGCCCACGGACACTGTGCATGCGTTAGGTGCATGGACGATACAACATATATGAAGCTAGAGAATGATCCCAGGTCTTCAAAAACAGTGTTCATGGGACATCGAAGGTGGCTTCGCAAGGATGACCCATGGAGAAAACGCAAAGAGTTGTTCGGTGGTATAGTTGAGATCCGAAGAGCCCCACGTAAGAGGAGCGGTGATGAAATCGACATGCTGTTGACAAACTGGGATGAGTGCCCTCCGCTGGGGAAGAAGCAAAAGGCTCCGCCACCGCTACTAAAGGTATGGAAAACAAGGTCTGTTTTCTGGGACTTGCCATATTGGAAGATCCTCGAAACACCTCATAGCCTTGATGTCATGCATATCACGAAGAACGTGTGCGAGAGTCTACTTGGCATCCTTCTCAGCATGCCGGAGAGGACCAACGATGGGCCAAAAGCAAGAAGCGACCTAAGATCATTGGGCATCAGGAAAGATCTCCGCGGAGGATGCCCTGGCGATGATAATGATCTGTCCGAGGAGGAGGAGACAGAAGGTCGTCGGAAGGGCAAAAAGGCGAAACAGAATGACTATTACTGCCCTCCTTCCTGCTTCACTCTAAGCCAGAAGGAGATCGAACAGTTTATCAAGTGCCTTCTCGGAGTGAAATTTTCTTCCGGTTACGCGGGGAAGATAAGAAGATATCTGGACGCAGCGAAACAAAAGTTCAGCGGGATGAAGTCTCATGACTGTCACATGCTGATGGCGTAGATACTTCCGGTTGCACTCTGAGGGATAATGGACCCACACGTCCGTCAAAAGCTTTTTGACCTATGCAACTTTTCCGACGTCATCTCTCGAAAGTCGATCAACATGAAGAAAGCCGTAAGGCTACAGGAAGTGATCATTGTGATACTAAATGAGCTTGAGATTTACTTCCCTACCGCATTCTTTGACATTATGGTGCATTTGCTGATCCATGTCATGGATGATATCATCCAGCTCGGGCCGATGTTCCTGCATGGTATGATGCCGTTCGAAAGGATGAATGGTGTCATCAATGGATACGTTCATAACAGGGCAAGTCCAGATGGAAGCATCATCCAGGGCTATCTCACCGAAGAGTGCATCTCTTTCTGCACGAATTTTCTAGACATCAAGAACCCTGTTGGTCTGCCCGAAAATGAGCACATTGGCAGGATCGATGGAGCAGGTCACAAAACAGGAAGGAGGGAACTACAAGTGGACGACTCTGGATGACGCGCCGACTTTTAGAGTGCAAACACATAAAAGTGGTCGATACTTGGTTGGAAAAGCACAAAAACTTTATTGAGAAGAAGTACAATGAATGTGGTCAGCATCGAACGGACGTCGAAATAATCAAAGAGCACAACGCCACCTTCACGCATTGGTTCAAACGCCACCTTCACGCATTGGTTCAAACGCCACCTTCTAGACAATCCTCCGTCAATGACTTCCGCGGAAGGAAAACTCATATTTCTCTTGTCGCCGGGCCCCACGCCCAACCTGATGACATATCAGGCATACGATATCAATGGTTACACGTTCTACACGGAGGAAAAAGACAGGAATAGCGAATATCAGAACTCAGGGGTAACGATGGAATCCTTCACCGGTGACGTCAAAGAAAGGTACTACAGAAGGATCGAGGAGATCTGGGAGCTGGACTACTCTGGAGAGAAAGTGCCGTTGTTCCGTGTCAGATGGGCTAAGAGCGTCAGTCCAAAAAAAAGAAGACGAATATTTTACCACCATGTCTATACCCGAAGCCTCCAAGTCTACTGCTACCACGAGCATCATCACAAAAACTGAAGCATGGGTACTGGCTAGCCAAGTTGACCAATGCTTCTTCATCACCGACCCGACAATGCCTAGCCGTGTTGTCGTGAGAAGAGGTAAAAGGAGCATCATTGGAATGGATGGAGTTGCCAACGAGCAAGATTTTGACCAGTACGGAGACCCAAAGATGGAAGATGACAACGACAACGAAGAAACATACACCACAAGAAGAAGTAGGACCACTAGTGGAAAACACCCCATTAGTCCCGGTTGGTTTGGGCCATTAGTCCCGGTTCCCCAACCGGGACTACCCAACCGGGAGTAATGCTAGTCCCGGTTGGGACACGAACCGGGACTAATGGGGCAGCACGTGGCACGTCCGGAGGCAGCAGGGCGTAGGGGCTTTAGTCCCGGTTCGTAATACGAACCGGGACTAATGGGGGCAGAGCTTTAGTCCCGGTTCGTAATATGAACCGGGACTATTGGCCCGTCAGATATTTCACTATTTTTCAGAAATTCTAGGAAAAGGTTTAAATTTGTAAAATCAATAATGCTTATTCTGTAATTAAATAAGACCTATTTGATTATGTCAAAAAAACTGAAATTAAATAATATTTATAACTACAAAAATGCCACTACTAGTGAAATATGGGGAACCACTATTACACATCATCGTCATGAATATATTACACACATCTCATTCGTCGTGCTTGGTCAAACATATTACAAACGGTACATGTAGTACACACGAGTTTCATTCTTATATATATACATCTCTTTTACACTCGATCACCCTTTAATTTCAGCATTAACATAGTAATCTCCTTTCAGATCTAGAACCTCTGCATCTAAGAATCCGGCAATTTCCTCTTGAATTGCTCGTATGCGATCCTGTGGTAGAAGGCCTTCCCGCAACCGTTCGATCTAATTAAAAAAAGGGGTCAATATATATGAATGAAACTAAACACAATTGATGGCAATAAACTAAAATTGTGAATATTGCATACGCACTTCAAGTTGTTTTAAGATTCTGCCCTTCTCACAGCACGTCTGACGAATGAACTCGCAGACGTAGTATCCACATAAATTAGTCCCCATTTGCTGCTCGAATTACGGGAACAGAGTTCAATCAAAACAATAATCAATAATGGTAATGGTATTGAAACTAGAATCAAAGAGATGCGCGGATCTAGCTAGTAGTACTTACATTTATTGGTTTAAATGTAAGCTCCTTCGCCCAATCACCCCTAGCATTGGCGGTGAATCGTTTCCAAGCCCTGCCCGGCAAAGAAAATGAATAAAGGACTTATATATTAATTGCTATCAATGTAGTGACATAATGATTGAAATTACTTCTGGAGGCATTGTTGCATGTCCTCCCACTCCTTAAGGGGTTTATGTCTCGAGTCCATGACAAGTACTACTCCTTTGACAGGCATAATGATTAGCAGAATAAAGTGGAAGTTGCGCACGCATAAGTCATCAATTATACACTTAACATCGAGAAATTAAGAGAAATAGAATGTGTACAAGACAGTAACACTTACTTGAAGTTGTAAGGAAATAGTATTTCTCTTTTGGTTTCGTTAAACCATAACGCATTTACCAAGTTATTCTCTGTATCGTTGTAAAAATCATGGAGACTTGTTTCATGAACGAAATTTGGGTCAACGAACCCAATGTCATAGATTTGTCCTCTTTTGCATTGGAGAATCTGCATTCTGCATAATTAATATAGTGATGAGTAAGATTATAAAATACAATGAACGAGGTGAGCTAGCAAGAAAATTAATTACAAAAATAATACTTACAGACAATAGGCACTGATGATAGCTTTGTCAAGGGCGTCTTGTTGGTACAACTGAAATAATTCCGAAAATTCAATCAGTACCACTCCATTTCCATGCCCGTAATGCTCGTTCTTATATCCCACATGGATCCAATTTCCCCCTTTCTTTGAGGCTGCCATGTACCAACTATGCAATCTTCGTATTTTTGTTGGTAGATTTTTTACTAACTCAGGTTTCACGAGAAGACGCTCGGGCCGGTATTTGTATTGTGGTACAACATGAAAATCTGTAACTAATTGGTCTAAGTACTGATGAATAGACAAGCCCTGAGCATCGGCTGCTTCTCCGTACATGGCAACAATATCAGGTGCAATAGACTTGTCGTTGATCGCAACTCTGCTCGACCTTGACAACAGCGTAGCCTTTCCTGGCTTCTCCAAGTTCAACCACCTCCCCATCTTCACCTGCAGGGTGTTCCAGCTTCAGCTCCTCAAATCCTTTACTAACTTCACCCACCCCGACTACAACGTAGCCATGAGGAACCGGGGAGCAATGGAAAGTTGGTGTAAGTCCAATTGGTACGGTATAGCCGACCGCCACCTTCATGGTTAAGTTGAACACTTTCACATGTAGCTCACAAGGTGTGCTCTCCGTGATATCATCCACTGGGTAGCGACGAAGAGGAGCTACCGTCAGTGCATCATCATCACCAGCCGGGAGCATGCTCGAAGCCATGCTGCTTTTCCGATTCGATGGGTCCGTAGCATCGACTGCAGCTTCTACAACGTGCTGCTGAGATAGGCCGGCAGTGCCTTGCTAGCTAAGTCGGTCAATTTGATCCTGCTGCCACTTCATTGTTTCTTCTATATGACACAGCCGGTCTGCAGCAGCGCTTGCTTCCCTTGCCTCCCTTTCCTTTCTCCTCAGATGACTTCTATCGGGAAATTTTTTCCTTTCCTCGGGAAACCCATGTGCCCACGGCTTGGAGCCTGGGGTGCCTCGTGTTCGTCCTTCATGTTCTTTATTCCCAAGGGTGCGTGCAAGCTCGTCATCCTCCCTATCAAGACGGAACTGTCCCTCTTCAACATCCTTTACTTCTTTCCTAATGTCTTCGATGGGTAGTAGGGGATTATCCTTGTGTCTTCTCTTATATATGCACTTCCCTTCTGCGTCCAATGTGCCCCCATGCCCGTAAAACCAATTTCTTGACCGTTCGATCCATCCTTCTTTAATAGGCTCTGGAACGATCCCTTTAGCCAGCAGGTCGGCCTCAAGTTTTTCCCACTTAGGCATGGAAAAGGCGTAGCCACCAGGCCCCATAGTATGGTGGTACTTCTTTTTAGCAGCATTTGCCTTATTTATTGCAGACTTTAACTGAGCTTCCTCCGATTTCTTGTACACCACAAAATCTTCCCAGTAGTCTCTTATCTTCTCATACATGTGATCGAAATCCGCATTTTTATCTTTCAAGATAAATTCGGTGTACAATATTTTCTTAAATTTGTTGAATAGCTCGGCCATCTTCTTAATAGCTCACGCCTTGACTTTATCTTCTAGAGCTTTTTTTTGGGCAGCCATCTCCTCCTCATCTGGCTCCCCCTCCTCTGGATCCACCTCTGGCAACGGCAAGGTGAAATTAACCATGACCTTTTCAAAAAGGCGTTTTTTTCCTACGGGGCCGAGCCAGCTAACATCAGAATTCCTTGGCTTATTCCATTCTCGGATGGTGATCGGGACGTAGTCCCTAACAACAACACCGCATTGCTTCACAAATTTTGTTCTAACATCAATTGGAGCAATGGGTTCGCCGTCTGCAGCGCCTTCTTCGACCTGTACCGGAGATGGTCCTCCAACTTTTTGCTTGGGCCTCGTTTCGTCCTCACAGAGGATTTGCTCGATCCGGATGGCTAAAAGAAGAATGACTGTTAATATGTGTGTATAGCCAACAGAGGCTAAATTAATTAATATAAATATATATGCACCTCATCGGAGTTTGTAATAATCAATGTTGCACTGGAGCCGCCGGCTTCTGCCTTGTCGGCTTCTCCCTCATCGGAGACGCCGAGTTCGGCCTCTTCCCAGGCGTCGGAGATGCCGTCTCCTCGGTTGAGAGACTCATCCCCCTCACCGGAGTCGTTCAGAAAGTGACTTGCGACATTCTCGCCGCGGATCATATCCTCGAGGATATTTTCCTCATTTTCGTCTCTGCTGTGTGGTTCCATAGTTTCTACAAAATACGAAAGTTATTTTCGGAGCCGTCTCTGCCGTGTTGTTCAGAAAACTTGTAGGGATAGAATGGTAATAGAAGGAAAGGCGCGCGTTGCTGCGCCCGCTGTTTCTAAGCGTCGTCATGGTGATATATGAAAAATAATTCAGCATTTGATCTTGTTTTAAATGGAACAAAATTGAATTGTAGTAATAATATGACACCTACGAAATAGGAATCATTAACTAACTACACATTCGATATCATTGTACTTCACATGAACATCACTTGAGCAAAATTGTACACAGCTCCAATTACACGGTGCACCGATTAAAAACATCATAGTATACAATTCTATCAATTCATACAAATAATTATATCAATTCCATCAATTCATACAAATAATTCTATCAATTCCATCGTAAATAAATAAATAAATAACTGTATCAAATCCAATTCTATTGTAGCCTAAAATCATAAATAAATATGAAGCCTAAGTAAATATTTATCACAAATAAATATTTATCATAAATAAATATTTATCATACAAATATGAAGCCTAAAATCATAAATAAATATGAATCCTAAATAAATATTTATCATAAATAAATATTTATCATACAAATATGAAGCCTAAAATCATAAGTAAATATGAAGCCTAAATAAATTGCACCCATTATTTTTTTTAAAAAACTATCTAATACACACGTACAAATTGCACCGGCTACAAATTGTATTGCTAGCTTTTTAAAAAAAAATTGTATTGCTAGCTTCCTATTCAATCCTATTCGGCCCAACAAAACAGAGAAAGACCATTTTATTTTTGCCAAGCTTCCCCATTATTTTAACTAACCCTAAATTTCAAAACTAACCCTAATTTCTAATTAGCATTTCTGTCCAAAAATCTACCTAAATCTAATTTCAAAAATCTACCTAAAATCTAAATTCTAAATCTACCTAAATCTGTCCAAATCTGAATTCTAAATCTCATTTTTAATTTTGCATTGCATTTTAAATCTGATTCTAAATTTCCTAAATTTCCTAACCCTAACACTGACACTAACTAAATTTCTGCAAGAAATTTCCTAAACCTAGCTAACACTAACCCTAACAGTAACAAAATTTCTGCTAGAAATTTCGGGTAAGAGGTGACTTACCTGCAGAGGAGGACCGACCGCGGCTACCGGGCAGGAAGGCGGAGGAGGAGCGTCGGTGACCGGGCAGGGAGGCGGAGGAGGAGCGTCCTCGACTGGGCAGGGAGGCGGAGGAGGAGCGTCGGTGACCGAGCAGGGAGGCGGAGGAGGAGTGTCCGACGGCCCGGCGGCGGCGCGTGGAGGCCGACGGAGGAGGCGAGGCCGGAGGAGCGGCCGGGGGAGGAGGCCAGCCGAGGAGCGGAGTGGCCGGCGGAGGAGGCTGGCCGAGGAGAGGAGCGGTCGGCGGAGGAGGCTCGCGCATGGCGGAGGAGGCACGGCCGGAGGAGCGGGCGGCGGAGGGCGGCGCGTACGGCGGACGGCGGCGCTCGATCGGGTTTTCCGCGCTCCGGTCCTTAGCGAGAATGAGAGAAGTTGGGGTAGAAGAGAGGATCCGGCGTGACTACTAGAGGCCTATAGTCCCGGTTGGTACCCCCCAACTAGGACCAAAGGGTCTTTAGGCCCGGTTGGAGGCACCAACCGGGACTATAGGCCTACCCTTTAGTCCCGGTTGGGGGTACCAACCAGACCTAAAGGTCATTTTCGGCGGCACCGAAAGGGCGCGCACAAAAATACCCTTTAGTCCTGGTTGGCAATATGAACCGGACCTAAAGACCTTTTGGAAATTAAGTTTTTTAAAATTGTAATAAACTTATAAATTCAATATCTTTGATCTGTTTATCAGAAAAATGCAAATAATATATCAAATTGTTCATAAAAATGTAATCTATATATTTATTACAAATCCATTTCTGTTTATCCGGCGTGAGCTCATGATGGCCGCCCGACGCTTGTGAGCCATTGGATTAGAAGCACACGGATCGTGTGTTTCCTTCGAGTGCTTGTGAGCCGTTGGATCGGAAGCACACGGATCGTGTGTTTCCTTCGAGCGCTTGTGAGCCGTTGGATCGGAAGCACACGGATCGTGTGTTTCCTTCGAGCGCTTGTGAGCCGTTTGATCGGAAGCACATGGATCATGTGTTTCTTTAGAGCGCTTGTGAGCCGTTGGATCAGAAGCACACAGATTGTGTGTTTTCTTCGAGCGCTTGTGAGCCGTTAGATCAGAAGCACACGGATCGTGTGTTTCTTTCAAGTGCTACCAACCGGTACTAAAAAGGTGAAGATAAGGCACACATATCAACGCTCCTTTAGTCCCGGTTCCAGCTACCAACCCGGGCTAAAAAGCTGAAGAGTTGCCAGATATAAATATCCAACCGGAGTCGGAGAGGCATGTCTATAAGAGAGGCAGGAGTACACTTCACAGCCATCAACTGTGATGATATGTAACACTTTTGGGAACCAGTGGCAAGGGCTTCTTTGATGATCTGGTATATCCCCAACACTTGTTGGGACGGTTGCAGATCATCAGAGAAGTCTTACCGCTGCTTGGACCGAATGCTCGTTTAAAATGGGTAGGCTTCTCTCTCAACGGACCAAGGCGACGACGAACTTCTCACCAGTTTTTGTTGCAGCAAAAAGAGTGAAGCGGAGCCGGGACGATGCGCAAGTGGGCGCTCTCTTGCGCACTGCTGCATGGCAGAGGACGACGGCGACCAGCTGCAGGCACTCACGAGCCACCGTTGGGCTGTATGCAGGTGAAACCGTGTGTTTTGTTCTATACAGAAATCATTCAGATAATCGACCGAATACAAATTACATAAAAGGTTTAATGCATTTGGGAACACTCGATCATACATATATTGTAATGCATTTGACAACATTCATACATAAAAAGGTTTTGAGAACACTCATACATAAATTGTTTAATATATTTGTACACTCATACTTAGATCATGATCGCTATGATCGTTTCTTCGGCTGTAACCACGGAGTTTCTTCATTATGTAACGGGATGCTTGGGTCAGTTTTCACTGTGAAGGGTGGAATTTCATCAAACTTATTATAGTCTGCTGACATGTCTGTCTTGTCCTCGACTCCCACGATGTTTCTTTTTCCTGAAAGAACTATGTGACGCTTTGGCTCATCGTGTGATGTATTTGTTTCCTTATCTTTTCTTTTTTTCGGTCTGGAGCTCATGTCCTTCACATAGAAAACCTGAGCCACATCATTGGCTAGGACGAATGGTTCGTCTCTGTACGCAAGATTCTTGAGATCCACTGTTGTCATTCCGTACATCTGGTCTACCTTTACCCCTTCTCCATTCATGTTGACCCAACTGCACCGAAACAAAGGGACCTTAAAAGTAGGTCCATAGTCAAGTTCCCATATCTCCTCTATGTAACGAACACCACTGTTTTGGTTGGTACTCTTTTTATCTTGGGCGATCGTGTAAAATGTATTCCCATTTATCTCGTACCCTTGGAAAGTCAATACAGTCGAAGATGGTGACGCAGCCAATAAGTAGAGTTGATCTCTAACATTGGTGTCATTCATGAGATGTAATTGCAACCAACTGCCGAAAGTCTCGATGTGTTTTTGTTTAATCCAGGAGTCAGGCTTCCCTGGGTTTTAGAGCGTACAATATTCTTGTGTACCTCGATATATGGAGCCACGAAGGTGGAACTTTGTAGAACTGTGTAGTGTGCTTGAGTGAAAGAATGCCCGTCCCTACATATCATTGCTTTCTTTCCTAGCGTGCCCTTTCCACTAAGTCTCCCGTCATGCCGCGATTCAGGAAGACCAATCGACTTAATGTCGGGAATAAAGTCAACACAAAACTCAATGACCTCCTCTGTTCCATAGCCTTTGGAGATGCTTCCTGCTGGCCTAGCATGGTTATGAACATATTTCTTCAAGACTCCCATGAACCTCTCGAAGGGGAACATATTGTGTAGAAATACAGGACCGAGAATTGCAATCTCGTCGACTAGGTGAACCAGGAGATGCGTCATAATATTGAAAAATGATGGGGGGAACACCAACTCAAAACTAACAAGACATTGGACCACATCCTTCTGTAACCTTGTTAGACTTTCTTGATCGATTACCTTCTGAGATATTGCATTGAGAAATGCACATAGCTTCGCAATGGGTACTCGAACCGATAGAAGCCCCCTCAATGCAATCGGAAGCAACTGCGTCATAATCACATGGCAATCATGAGACTTCAGGTTTTGGAATTTTTTAACTGCCATATTTATTATTCCCTTTATATTTGATGAGAAGCCAGCCGGGACCTTGATACTGCTCAGGCATTCAAAAATATTACCTTCTCTGCTTTCGTAAGAGCGTAGCTGCTTAAGTAATGACGCCCTTTATCCGTATGCTTGTTGTTTGGGTCTTTCATACACTGCTGGTCCTCCCGTGCTTCCGGTGTATCTTTTCTCTTCCCATACACGCCGAGGAAGCCTAGCAGGTTCATGCAAAGATTCTTTGTCACGTGCATCACGTCGATTGAAGACCGGACCTCTAGGACTTTTCAATAGGGTAGCTCCCGAAATATAGATTTCTTCTTCCACATGGGCGCATGTCCGGTAGCGACATCTTTCGGAACAGATTGACCGCCAGGACCCTTTCCAAAGATTACTTCTATGTCCTTGACCATACCAAATATAGCATCACCATCAGGGAGGTTAGGCTTCTTCCGGTGATCTGCCTCACCTTTGAAATGATTGCCTTTCTTTCTTACGGGATGATTGGCTGGAAGAAATTGACGACACCCCAGGTACACGACCTTCTTACATTTTTCCAAATATGTACCTTTAGTCTTATCTAAACAGTGCGTGCATGCGTTGTATCCCTTGTTTGACTGTCCTGAAATGTTACTAAGAGCAGGCCAATCATTGATGGTTACGAACAGCAATGCTCGTAGGTCAAATTCCATCTGTTTGTGCTCATCCCACACACATACTGCAAAAGTTCATCAACTAATGGCCTTAGGTACACATCAATGTTGTTGCCGGGTTGCTTCGGGCCTTGGAGGAGAACGGGCATCATAATGAACTTCTGCTTCATGCACAACCAAGGAGGAAGGTTGTAGATACATAGAGTCACGGGCCAGGTGCTGTGACTGCAGCTCTGCTCCCCAAAAGGATTCATGCCGTCTGTACTTAGACCAAACCATAAGTTCATTGCGTCACCTGCAAAGTCCGAGAACTCTCTCTCGATTTTTCTCCACTGCGACCCATCGGCGGGGTGTCTCAACTTCCCATCTTTCTTACGCTCTTCTTTGTGCCATCGCAACAACCTGGCATGCTCTTTGTTTCTGAACAGACGTTTCAACCGTGGTATTATAGGAGCATACCACATAACCTTAGCAGGAATCCTCTTCCTGGGGGCTCGTCATCGCCCTCAACATCACCAGGGTCATCTTGTCTGATATTGTACCGCAGTGCAGTGCATACCGGACATGCATCCAAATTCTCGTACTCCTCACCGCGGTAAAGGATGCAGTCATTGATGCATGCATGTATCTTCTGCACATCTAATCCTAGAGGGCAGATAGCCTTCTTTGCTTCGTATGTAGTCTCGGGCAATTCGTTATCCTTTGGAAGCTTCGGCTTCATTATTTTCAGTAACTTCTCAAATCCCTTGTCAGATAAACCAGTCTCTGCCTTCCATTTCAACAATTCCAGTGTGGTACTGAGCTTTGTGCTGCCATCTTTGCAATTTGGGTACAACAACTTTTTGTGATCCTCTAGCATGGCCTCCAACTTCAGCTTCTCCTTTTCTGTATCGCATTCTTGTTTTGCATCCGAAATGACCCGACCCAGACCATCATCGGGCTCATCTGACGCCCGTTGTTCTTCACCTCCTTCTTCTTCATTGTCTTCCATCGCAGTATCACCCTATTCTTCAGGGAACATAGGATTGTTCTCATCATCCTTTTCTTCTTCATTGTCTTCCATCATAACCCCTCTTTCTCCGTGCTTGGTCCAACAATTATAGCTGGGCATGAAACCTCTCCGAAGCAGGTGGCCTTGAAGGGTTCTCGAGGAAGAGTGCTCCTTAACGTTCCGACAGTCCACACATGGACAAGGCATAAAACCATCATCTTTGTTTGCCTCAGCCACATGGATAAATTTATGCAGGCCTGCAATAAAATCGGAACTGCGTCGTTCGCCGTACATCCATCGCTGCCGTTCATCCATCTGCATATCATATAATTAAGTTTATCAAATACCATTAGAATAACATCTTGAATACTGAAATGACCACCGTATATCGACACATGCAAAATTTGTATCAATTACAGATGAAAAGGACAAAGGTTGCTAATTAACCTCGATCGATCGGAGAAAAGAGAGAGGACAAAGCCTAAGGGTGGCTCGGGCACCTCATATCATTTTGTGTGAACTTAAATGTGGCTCGGGCATTTCATCGAACACCTCTAGTGCATAGCAAAGGAAAACAAACTAGCACCCATCTCTCACACCTCCTAGCAGAAAAAAATAATAGAGGAGTAGAAGCTGGCTGGATTTATAGGCAGGGGACTATTAGTCCCGGTTCGTGCTGTCAACCGGGACTAATGCTCTGAGGGAGCTTTAGTCCCGGTTGACAGCACGAACCGTGACTAATGCCCCTGGCCCAACCGGGATCAATGCCTCACGGGACCCTGGCCGGTCTAACCGGGCCTAATGGATCCCCCCCTTCCCAAAGACCATTTTTCCACTAGTGGACAACACTACCCAAGTCAGGTGGTCTTCCGTTCGCAAGAAGAAGCCGAGATGTGTGACACCCCAATCCGGAGATCGAGACATCCCATATATCAGTCCCAGGAGCACTGAATATATGACAACTTGATAACAGAACATAACCACTTTATTTAAGGGGTCGGGGACCGACGATAGATTACAAGGGTTTCATTACAAGGCTGCGCCCTAGCGCACACAACAGTTTGTACATTATTTATCGAACAAGACTTCATCAGAGGGCGTCAGCGGAATGGCGGAAGCGTGTGACGAAGAGGGCCTAACTCCACGGGGCTCTGCCTGGATACCGGATCTAGTTCTCGTATAAGGGGTACTCGGTGACGGGGGTAGGAGGATCTGGCCACATGAAAAGCCACGTGATTACATGGAATGTACTCGCAAGACATCAATCCACAATCAACCGTAACCCATGATCCTATATGGCATGGCATGGGTGCAATAGAGTAAGGTGCGAGTCCAAGCTAAACGGTTGGACTTAACTTATCTACTTACCTGTGACGAAACCGTGGATTATGACAACAAGCCTCATTTCCACACAACGACGTTCTTAATACTTAGGTTCTCAAGCTTGACCAACTCTGGTCCGACTCGAGGCTCAGCTTTTGACCAACTATGGTCCACTTTTCAGCCCACTCGACTTTAACAATACTGACCACGTAGTGAGTTTGGTTCTCCGTGTTCGACTGGACTGACTCTAGTGTGACTGGACCCAACACCGTTCCTTAGGTAGGAACTATACTAGATTCTAGATTTGACACTCTCGAGAGGTTGCAACATTTATCCACGTGTTGGGGTCTAAGCTTGTACCGTCGGTACCGAAGTACTACACCCATCATGGCGACAGCACAAACCTATTCCCCCGTAGCCGTCCGCTCTACCAAGACCCTCCTTGTGTAGCTACCGACTTACCACTCGGGCTAAGTCTTGTGACGAAGTGAATCCGGCACGTCCCCAACTCATGAGCAACGCCTAGCTCCGGAACCTTCACAAGACTAGCCCCGACCACAACTATGCAGTAACCGACACTACTAGGAAAAGCATTATAGGGAGGTTGCCTATCTGTGGCGCACCCTTAATCTATGCGCCACAAAAAATTATTCTGTGGCGCATGGCTGTAGATGCGCCACTGAAATTTGAACATTCTGTGGCGCATCCTTAGCCCATGCGCCACAGAATATCAACTTTCTGTGGCGCACTGCACGCCATGCGCCACAGAAAGGGAGACTTCTGTGGCGCACCACTCTTCATGCGCCACAGAATACGCGTGGGCCCCACCTTCAATCAGTGGGCCGTGGTCCATCTCGGCCTTTTCTGTGGCGCACCGTGGCTGGTGCGCCACAGAAATTCATCTTTCTGTGGCGCATGGAGAAGGATGCGCCACAGAAAGTTGAATTTCTGTGGCGCACTGGCCACGGTGCGCCACAGAATAGCTACTTTCTGTGGTGCATGAGGGCCCGTGCGCCACAGAATGTGGACGCCCAGATCTACAAAAAGGTGGTAGACCACCTTTCCCCATGTGACCCCCCTTCTTCTTCCTAGCTCCCATCTTACTAACCCGAGCTCCTTCTCTCTCCCATGCCATTTTGACCATCCTATTCTCCATTATTTGTTATTAAACCTACCACAATTTGATATATAATTGGTGAGGGCTTGGGGAGAGTCTCCATATATATTCTCCTCCTCTCTTTTTGTCCACTATTTTCTCTCCATCACCACACACTCTCTCTCATCGATCACGGTCACGTCTCGGCAACGGATCTAGATCTACAAGGTGGGTATTGGTGTATGGATGTTTGTTGAAGGCATGAGAAACTTGTCGGCGGGCGATTTACACGTATATGCATGAAACTTGTGTGTGTGGTTTGATTGAATCTTTGCATGTTGTAGCTTGCGCCGGCGTGGTGCATGGATGTTTGCCGAAATGTTGATTCATTTCCATTTCGGTGAATTTTTGCACCACCCATATGTCTTACTTTTAGGGGAAGTCATGCCGAATTTTTCCGTCGAACATTTCCGACTTCCCGCATGAGAAGCTTGTATGTGTGTGAGCATGTTGCGATTACTTAATTCTAATTAATAACACATACTATATATGTATACCGCGTAGGCGACCATGGTCATCAAGATGAGCTCCGGTCGAATCGACAACTACAAGGAAGAAGCGAAGGTGGAAATGAGACGGTGCAACGGGCGCCAGATACGATGTCCGCGTCGAAGTTGCAAACTTGTGAGATGGATCGACCCTGATTCCGGACAATTGGAGGAACACCTGCTCAGGCGCGGTTTCATGGAAGGCTTCAACCAAGCGCCGACAGCAAATGCTGCGCCTGAAGACGAGGGCGGGCAAGATGATCGTGACGACGGAGATGCCGACATACATGGTCATGATTGTGGTGGAGAAGACGTTAACACGCCGCAGAGCTCGCTAATGTCGGCCTTGATGGATTCTCATGTTCAAGAACTCCTCCTCAAGAACGTGAACACCGTTAGAGAAAAGCCAAGCTGGCGCAAATGGAGATAGACGGGAATACTCCGTTGTATCCTGGGTGTCGGCCACAGGATACGCACTTGCAAGTAACGCTTGATGCTCTGGAGATGAAGTCGGAGAACAAATGGACCGATGCGAGCTTCAACAAGAACATGCAATTCTTCCACGAGCGTCTTCCCGAGGGGAACACATTGCCAACTAGTATCGAGGAGGCCAAGAAAGTCGTTTGCCCTCTTGACCTACCGCACGTTAAATACCATGCCTGCGTCAATGATTGCGCAATTTATCGGGGCGAGTACGAGGACCGAACCACATGTCCGGTGTGCGGCCAAGGACGGTACAAGAGCCGTGGGAAGAAAGTTCCTCAAAAAGTGGTATGGTATTTTATATCACTCCCCGTCTGCAGCGGTACTTCGTGGACCCTAAGGAAGCAAAGCTCATGCAATGGCACGCGGAAAGGGAGAAGCCCGAAGAAGATCCGGAGAAGGGCAGGATCCTTACACACCCTTCAGACGCTAGCCAGTGGCAAGAGTTGGATGCCGTCGCCAATTTCGGAGGCGATGCAAGGAACGTCAGGCTCGGTATGAGCACCGATGGACTCNTAGTAGTGTGGTGTATGGATGTTTGTTGAAGGCATGAGAAACTTGTCGGCGGGCGATTTACACGTATATGCATGAAACTTGTGTGTGTGGTTTGATTGAATCTTTGCATGTTGTAGCTTGCGCCGGTGTGGTGCATGGATGTTTGCCGAAATGTTGATTCATTTCCATTTCGGTGAATTTTTGCACCACCCATATGTCCTACTTTTAGGGGAAGTCATGCCGAATTTTTCCGTCGAACATTTCCGACTTTTCGACTTCCCGCATCAGAAGCTTGTATGTGTGTGAGCATGTTGCGATTACTTAATTCTAATTAATAACACATACTCTATATGTATACCGCGTAGGCGACCATGGTCATCAAGATGAGCTCCGGTCGAATCGACAACTACAAGGAAGAAGCGAAGGCGGAAATGAGACGGTGCAACGGGCGCCAGATACGATGTCCGTGTCAAAGTTGCAAACTTGTGAGATGGATCGACCCTGATTCCGGACAATTGGAGGAACACCTGCTCAGGCGCGGTTTCATGGAAGGCTTCAACCAAGCGCCGACAGCAAATGATGCGCCTGAAGACGAGGGCGGGCAAGATGATCGTGACGAGGGCGGGCAAGATGATCGTGACTTTTTGACTTCCCGCATGAGAAGCTTGTATGTGTATGAGCACCGATGGACTCAATCCGTTCGGTAATCAGAGTAGCACGCATAGCACCTGGCCCGTGTTTGTATGGCCTTACAACCTTCCCCCATGCTTGTGCACGAAGCAAAGGTATATACACATGAGTATTCTCATTCAGGGGCCGAAACAAGCAGGTGTCCACATACATACGTATCTCGCGCTGTTGAAAGAGGAGTTAGCCACGTTGTGGGCGACGCCAGTCTGTACGTGGGATGCCTACACTGGAGATTATTTCCCCATGAGAGCCGCGTTGCTCACGACGGTGCAGGACTATCCTGGTTGCGCATATATATCTGGCCAGGTAGGCCACGGATTCTGCGCATGTGTCAAGTGCATGGATAGGACCCCGCATCTCCAGCTACCAAGGAATCCCGGGTCTTCGAAAACTGTGTACCCAGGGGCTCGAAGGTTGCTTCGCATGGATCACCCGTGGAGAAAACGCGGTGACCTGTTCAATGGTAAGGAAGAGCTCGATGGAGCCCCGAGCCCAAGGAGCGGCACAGAAATCGACGAGCTGTTGAGAAATTGGGAGGAGTGCCCCGCGTCGGGAAAGAAACGACCGAAGGTAGATCCGCTGCTGGGTGTATGGAAAACGAGGTCTGTTTTCCACAACTTGCCGTACTGGAAGGTCCTCAAGATGCCACATAGCCTCGATATGATGCACATTACGAAGAATGTCACCGAGAGTCTGCTTGGCACTCTTTCCAACATGGCAGAAAAGACCAAGGATGGGACGAAAGCAAGATACGATCTGAAATGTCTTGGTGTCAGGAAAGAACTTCAGGCCCCCGATAGTGATGACGACGATGGTGATGATGATCAGACTGAAGGGACTCAAGGTCACCGCAAAAGGCTAAAGAGGAACACGGTGGTGCTTCCCGCTACGTGCTTAACTATGAGTCTGGAGGAGCTCGAGCAGTTTTATAGGTGTCTTGTAGGAGTCAAATTTCCTCATGGTTACGCGGGGAAGATAAGCAGATATATGGACGCAACGAAGAAGAGGTTTACCAGGATGAAGTCTCACGATTGTCACGTGCTGATGACGCAGATACTTCCCGTTGCGATTTGAGGGATAATGGACGAGCATGTCCGTGATACGCTGCTTGCTCTTTGCAACTTTTTCGACGTCATCAACAGGAAGACGATCGGCGTGAGGAAGCTCGACCGGCTACAGGAAGAGATCGTGCTGATACTATGCGAGCTTGAGATTTACTTTCTGCCCTCATTCTTCGATATCTGCGTGCATCTCCTTCTGCATGTCGTTGATGACATCAGGCAGCTCGGGCCAACGTTCATGCACTATATGATGCCATTCGAAAGGATGAACGGTGTCATGAAAGGATACGTCCGCAACAGGTCCCATCCAGATGCAAGCATAGCCAAGGGCTTTCTAACCTACGAGTGCATCTCCTTCTGCCAGAATTATCTAAGCACCGAGAACCAGGATGTTGGTCTGCCCACGAGGAAACACTTCGGCAGGCTCAATGGATATGGTCACCGAGAGGGCAGCAGCACAACCTTTGTCAGCATGCAGGGTCAAAAGGACGACTTTGACAGGGCTCACCGGGTCGCGCTACAACACTTACAGTTGATCGAAACTTGGGTGGAACAGCACAAATGCTTACTCGAGCAACATTACATCAAACTGGGCCGACCGAGAAAGAAGGGAGACGTAACCAGAGCGCACAACTCTACCTTCACGCGTTGGTTCAAGCAAAAGCAACTGGAGCTAGCAAAGAATAAAGCACCATCTACGGAAGATGAAAGACTCATATTCTCCTTATCACTGGGTCCATCGCACAACATAAAGACGTATCAGGCGTACGACATCAACGGCTACAGATTCTACACCGAGGATTGAGGACATATGGGAGCTCAACTACTGTGGAGAGTTGGTGCCAATGTTCCGTGTAAGATGGGCCAAGGACGTCGTCAAAGAAGGCCGGTATTTCACCACCATGGTAATACCCGATGCCAAATCGAAGAACGCCTCCGCGAAAAATGAGCCATGGGTACTCGCTAGCCAAGTCGAGCAATGATTTTTCATTACCGAACCATCAAAGCCTAGCCGTGTTGTCGTGAGGAGGGGCAAGAGGAGCATCATCGGAATGGAAGGAGGCGCCACCGAGCAAGACTTGGACAACGAGCCAAAGATCGAGGAGGAATTCGACAAGTTCTTCGACATGCCTACTAGTAGTACACAAAGAAGGAAGACCTCCGTACCTACTAAAGGTTGTCCGTTCACGCGAAGAAATCTCAAGGTCACCGGCCTAAAGTGTTCAACCGCGAAGAAGGGAAAGAAGACAATCTAGCTCGCGGACCCGAGACGAAGAAGCGACTTTTTTGGTGTATTTAATTTGTATGTATCATCATGAATATGTATCATCATGAATATGTGTGTGAGACAATGCAAGAGACTTATGCATGTCTTCAATGAACTAAATATGTATGAGACATATAAATTGTGTGTATTTTCTGAACCAAACTTAACCAAAAAAACTTAAAAAAAAAGTTCAGAAAAAAGTTTTATGAGACATATAAATTGTGTGTATTTTCTGAACCAAACTTAACCAAAAAAAACTTTAAAAAAAAGTTCAGAAAAAAGTTTTATGAGACATATAAATTGTGTGTATTTTCTGAACCGAACTTAACCAAAAAAAACTTAAAAAAAAGTTCAGAAAAAAGTATTAAAAAAACTGAGGCAGCCAGGATTCAAACCTGACTGCCCCAAGTTTTTTACATGTGTGATAGCCACTGGGCTATGTTGCTGTGCTTGCACAGAACAGGCAGCAGAGCCTTTTAGCATTTCAGTCCAAAGCATTCTGTGGCGCATGTGAGCTGGCGTGCGCCACAGAAATCCAGAATTCTGTGGCGCACGGGCCAGGGGATGCGCCACAGAATTCCCTATTTCTGTGGCGCATGCCAGCTCACTTGCGCCACAGAAATGTGAGCGACCACTTACATGTGGGGCCGTCGACGCGCCTCCCCCATTCACGAAAATCACTCCTGCAACTTCCCGCGCGCGCCGTGCTCCTCGCCGTACTCCTCGCCGCCGCGTCCTCGCCGCCGGCAGCTCCCCTGCTCCTCGCCGCCCGGCCGCCACCGTGCTCCTCGCCGCCACCGCGTGAGCCGCACTGCGCCCGATCGAGCCTCGCCGCGCCGCGCCCTAGCCTCGCCTCGCCTCGCCTCACCGCGCCGCGCCCGAGCCTCGCCGCGACCATCTCCTCGTCACGCAGACGTCGCGACCTCCCTCCTCCCTTCTCTGCCCCAAGGTGAGCCACCTTCCTCCGGCGACCTCCCCTTCCCTCCCCTTCTCTGTCGCCGGTGTTCCTGCACGCATGGTGCTCGACATAATGGCCGAGCATGCTTCCTGCTAGTGTTGATGCAAATGTTGGTTAGATTTATGTGTCTATCCATTTATGTATGATGTGTCTATCCATTTGTGTGACTGAATTGAGCACTTGTTGATGTATGATGTGTCTATCCATTTATGTGCATCACACACTTGTCAGGTCCTAGCCCTAGCATCTGTGTATGTGTCTGTGTATATGTGTATATGCAAATGCTTGTGTTGATGCTTGTGTTGATGCAAAATCTAACCAACATGTAAAATCTAACCAAAATGCTATGTTTTATCTGTTTTCTGAAAAACCTGAAGAAACTGCTAAGTCTGAAAAACAGTGTAGATTAGCCCCCTTTGCATGCAAATTGTGGGAAATATGCTCCACCAAAATTTGTGAATTTCATATCATTAGAAAGAGCTACACCGATAGATTAATAGGCTTCAATTGTTTGTCCAAATTAAAAACTATAACAGACTAAATCATGTAGGAAAAAATGCTATGTTTTATCTGTTTTCTGAAAAACCTGAAGAAACTGCTAAGTCTGAAAAAACAGTGTAGATTAGCCCACTTTGCATGCAAATTGTGGGAAATCTGCTCCACCAAAATTTGTAAATTTCATATCATTAGAAAGAGCTAAACCTATAGATTCATAAGCATTATTTGTTTGTCCAAATTAAACATTATAGGAGACTAAATCATGTAGGCAAAGTTGCTATGTTTTATCTGTTTTCTGAAAAACCTGAAGAAACTGCTAAGTCTGAAAAAACAGTGTAGATTAGCCCCCTTTGCATGCAAATTGTGGGAAATCTGCTCCACCAAAATTTGTAAATTTCATATCATTAGAAAGAGCTAAACCTATAGATTCATAATCACTATTTGTTTGTCCAAATTAAATACTATAGGAGACTAAATCATGTAGGCAAAGTCGCTATGTTTTATCTGTTTTAAACTCTTAATAACATTTAACCTAAATTCTGTTTTATCATGTAGTCAGCCCGCCGCCACCGGAGGAGCTCATCGACAAGTGGTGAGAAATGTGTTGATGAATATATGTGTGTCCACGACCATCGTGTCGTTGTTGTTCGTGCTCCGACCATCGTGTCGTCGAGATGTTGATACTATTTCAGAGATGCTTGTGCAGGTACCCCCGTGAGGCCCTTGAGATTTCCGGAACGTCGATTAACTTCCGTTCCGGCAAATTCGGTTACTCCATATGTCCCTTTTTTTAGCAAAGGTCATGCCGAATTTTTCGTGAATTTTTGCATGACTTTGCTAAAAAAAGGGACATGGGGTATTGCGACTAATGCATGGGCCGGGGTATCTTAGTACTAAATTAAGTGATGTTTTTCTTATATTTTGTTGTACTAACTTTTGCCTCTTTTTAATGAAGTGCAAACATGTCGGCCGACGCGCCCGACCCTTCTAAGCACATGAGCGTCGAAGAAGAAGCACGAGAAAAGAACAAGTCGTTCTGGGACGTGAACCCGGAGATGGGGGATGCGGAGGCCGCCGAACTGGCTCGTGACAACGATGGTGACTTCCAGTTAGAGATGGAGATGGAGGATGCGGAGGACACCGACGGAGATGGGGACGCAACCACCACCACCGATGGCGGCGACCACACGGATGTCGGGGGTGACGACCACACAGATGGCGGTGGTGGTAACACGACCGCTAAGAAGCTTAATAAGCAGAGGAAGGAGCGGACACCGCAAGCGGTCGGCACCGTCACCGACACGTTCACTAAGGTCTCCAAAAGTGGCCAACCCAGGAGCCATGCGGCGTCGCAAAAGGGTACGGAATGCAACTAGGGTGCATCCTCCGGGAAACCGTGTCGATCAACACGTATGACCTCAGGAGCACTGGAGAATGAGGCTTTGCGCACACAACTCCTCAAGAGGCTTCACGAACGATACATTTTCCCGGACGATGGAAACAAAAGGGTGGACAGCTTCGTCATCACGAAGATGAACAATTGTTTGACCAGCTGGAGAGGCCGGGTGAAGGCGAAGATTGAAAAGGGTCTTAGCTGGGAAGAGATCAGTGCCAAAGAGCCGTACATCGACATAGAAGAGTTCGAGGCATTGAAGTTGTCATTGGCATCTCCGGAGGCTGAAAAATGGACCGAGTGGGGGAAGCAAATGCGGGCAATGAACTTAGGCAACCACCATTTGGGAAGCGGCAGTTACACAGGAAAAAAGTCTGTTTGGGACAAGGAGGATGCCGAAGTTGCGAAACTTGGGAAAGAGAACCCTTGGCATAAAATCACGGACGAGCAAGTTAGGAACTTTGTTCGGTCCCGCTACTATCTGAAGCCGGGGACGGGGGAATTTGTTACCGACTACAAAGATGTGCTGGATTTCGAGAAAGTTCTGGTAAGGAACTTAATTGCCGCGGATATCTCAAAGTCCATTTTCGTTGATTTCTATACATGGGTTCATGTTTATTTGCTTTGTCCGCAGGAGGCTGAGTTGAAGGCTGAGGCTGAGGCCGGCCCGTCGTCCCAGGAGGCAGCCGGCCCGTGGGACATGACTTTCAACCGGGCGATGAACGTTTACAAGGGGAGGGACAAGTCAAAGCCTCCGACGTCAGCAGGCCGTGTGACCAGCTTTGGTACGTCGATGAAGTTCATCGAGTACTATAGCACAGACACCGACACGAAAAGGGAGAGGAGGAAGCCGGCTAAAGATAAAGCCGAGGTTCTCGAGCTAAGGAAGAAGCTGGAGACACTACAGAAAGAAAAGGTGGACTCCAGCATGGTGGACAAGCTAGTGGCCGAGAAGCTGGAGGAGAAGCTCCGGAGTTTCTTACCCCTGGATTGTATGAGGGATTAACTGCTTGGCAAGCGGGAGGTCAACAGGGGCCGATACACTTGCCCAGCTTCGACGGCAGCACCTCCAGCAATAACGTGTCGCCGGTCCTGCTGCCCCCTGTCGTGTCGTCGGTCCTGGTGACCCCACCGGTGCCCCCCCGGCCAGAGAATAATGACAATGCGCACGAGCGCCCGACAATGATAGGCCGGCCGCCGGCACCGGCGCCCTTGTCTCGACATTAGCCGAGCTCAACGCCATCGACAAGGTAACTAATTAGTTAGTCCGCGACATCTTTTATGACTACATATGCCTTTGATGACTGCCATATCTCATGCATGCACGGTCCCAACATGTGTTGACTCCCAGGACACACCTTGCATACTCCTGCATAGGGTGGGGGCCGGCGGAGAGTTGAAGGAAGTCACGTTGGCCAAGATAGTACAACCTCTGACCCGCGATATACACAACACTCGAATGAGTGAGGCCGTGATGAAAGTCAATGTCACGGAGGTACTGCCTGAGTTCCGTGACATCGACCCCCCCCCCCCCCCCCCACGCAACCTCCGGGAGCTGAGAAACACATGAAGCTTGGCGAATGCGGAAAGTGGATGATGGAATGGCCGAAGACCCAGATTCGTCTTGGGGATGTTATTCATGGGGTCGGTCGCACCGGCGGCGCCACCTCGAGGCCTCGGCTCCCGCTCGTTCGGCCCCCGTCGAGGCGGCCGCAAAAAACTATTGCGGAGGAACCGGCGCCACAAGCAGCCGTCGCCACCACCCAGAAGGAACCGCCGGTCGCCGCCCCCACCGGCCGGAAGCTACCGCCGGTCGCCGCCACCACCGGCCGGAAGCTACCGCCGGTCGCAGCCACCACCGGCCGGAAGCTACCACCGGTCGTCGCCGCCACCAACCGCCACAAACAGTTGTTGGGAACGTCTTCACCGGTTAGTTCTGACTTTCCGAATTCCCGGACTTTCCCGACTAACGGATGTGCTATTGTTTATGTTTAGGACAAAGCCGTTGCACCTGAACTTGGTGGCAACGAGGAGGAGGACAATGATGTCAACGTCGATGACTACATCAACACTGGCGCCTGCAGGGATGATATGTACATGCCTCATGTGGATGAAGAACCCTTCCGCGACCACCGCGGTCAAGCTGCTCGTCCCACTTCATGCACACAACGCCTGGCCTTCACGCCTCCGGATGCCGGCGATCATCAAGCTCCCCCGGGTAACGTTTTCAGCCCTAACACTCTGATGGAAACTGTTAAAGCGGGGTTCACTGCACCCCCACAATCCCCAGAGAAGAAGAACAAGATCAAGAAGCATAGGAAGAGAAAAGGATCCTCCACCTCTGCGAGCCAGCCAGCTCCTAAGCTCCGGGGTCTTGAAGACACGATTCCACCCCGTGCGGATGGCTTCCCCCGAGTTCATGTAGCTGGTGAACCTATCTTGTCTGGGGACTTGCTCCGCCTCGCAGAAGGACCCATGCTTGCTTTGCAGCAAAATATCTTGTATCTGGAGGAGCAGCTTCTTAAAGATAAGCATCCGAGTTACCCGGCGTTCGCGGTCCAGGTGCCAAAGGAGCTGGTGGACTTCGTCCAGGAAGACCCCGCGGATGTGTTCTTCATCGCGTACAAGGACATCTTCAAACTCTTTCACACTCAACGACTGGACTATAACATGGTCCGCCTATATGCGCTCGATATGGCGATGAAGATCAGGAGAGATGCGACCCCGTACGTCGCGATAGTGGATCCTTACTACATGCGCGACAGCCATCTGGAGGAAGGGTCAAAGACAAGGGAAACAGCCACGGAGTACCTTGTAAAGGTCATGCTGGCCAACAAGAGGAAGAACGCCCTTCTTCTGCCTTTCTTTTTCGAGTAAGTACACATCCGCTCGCCACCGTCGGATCTTATGCCTTCTTGTGCATTTCTTCCATCGCTCATCCTTTGTCCAACATTCTGTTTCAATTGTTTTGAGCAGGGACAAGTACTGCGCACTCATCTGCGTAAACCCGAGGTGGTCCGTTGCCACTTATTTGGACTCGGGGAATAAATCCATGCCGAGACGATACACCAGAATAAAGGGTGTTCTGGATGACGCTCTCGAGGCCTATGCCCAAAAGGGCGGCCCATTCCATAACAAGTCGGAATTCTTCACGGAGGACAACACACACAAGTTTCAGCATGGGACTGGCATCCATTGCATCAAGCAACTGGATGGCAGCGTGAAGGAGGCCTACTACGCCCTCCATCACCTTAAAGGAATTGTCCGGGATTGCGAGAAAACGAAGTTTCCATCGGGTCTCGCAGAATACACCAAATCAGAGGATGCTCTCACCGATGCTGATTACAGAGCAGACTTCCATCGCATCCGACTACAGTTGACAACGATCATCCTCGAAGATGTCATTCACAAATCAGGGTCCTACCACCACCACAGAGGTATTATATATAGAAGTGCATGTGTAGGGTTATCTATTATATATATGCTATGCTATGAAACCCAAATAGGATAGCCATATGATTGTCTTGCCTCTCTACTTAGATGAATAAATTATACTCTATTTTATATCACTAACCTATATATATATATCCCAATTTATCTTCAGGGTTGTCTCAGAGGAGTATCGAAGAACGACTAGAGGCACAGTATGACACCAGGGAGTGGAGGACGAAACAAGGCTTTCTACCGTTGCCGGAGCCGCGAAAGTAGTACACTTGATGTGTACTGTGAAATGTTGAACTTTTGGTTGTATATACATGACTAGCTAATTATGTATACATTCGGCGGTACTTTTGTGACTATGTGTATATATATATGTATCTCGATCGGGCCACTAATTAAGTAATATATATGTGTGATGACATATTGATTAATATCATTGTCTGTTTATATACCTGTCAAATATACCTGTATTTTCTGTATAAACCTGTATAAATACTGTATATATGTGTATTTATATAGCAAAATAAAAAATACAGTTTTTCTGGTTAATACTTCTGTGGCGCACCTTTTTTAGTTTTTGTGGCGCACCACTTTCTGTGGCGCACCAAGGGCAGTGCGCCACCGAAAGACTCTCCATAGGGTCCTGGCGACCTATTTCTGTGGTGCACAGACAGGGGTGCGCCACAGAAAGTTGAGATTTCTGTGGCGCATATCCATGGTGCCCACAGAAAATATTTTTGTGGCGAGAATTCTGTGTCGCACTAGGCTAGCCCACAGATGCGCCACAGATAACCAAAATGGTGCGCCACAGATAGCCTATTCTGTGGTAGTGTCTTTACATCACTCCTGTACTGATGATTCTACTAAAGGAACTGTCGAGCTTCATCAAAGCAGGAATACTTGCCTCCCTTGTCCAGCCAGAAGAAAAGCACAGCCTGCCTGCACACTGGGCAAGGCCACTTCCCATATGTACACCACCCACAGAACAAGGCACGTGCTGGCAGGTCATGCAGTGAGGTGTGGTACCAGAAATACATATCGAAGTACTCCTTCTTTGATGCATCATATGTTCGGATCCCACGACCTTCCCAGCCACGAAGCAAATCATCCACCAGCGGTTCCAGGTACACATTCATGTTCTTACCCGGGTATTTCGGCCCTGGGATTATCATCGACACAAACATGTTTTCTGATCTCATGCAGACGCCAGGGGGGAGGTTCAGGGGAATTACAAACACTGGCCAACAACTGTATACTGTAGCCGACATACCATATGGATTGAACCCATCGGTTGATATCGCAACTGCTACGCTCCTCGAGTCACCGGCTTTCAGTGGATACTTCTTGACAAAGTTCTTCCATGCACTACCATCCGACGGATGTATCATCTTGTCAGTGTATCTGTTTCCTTCTACGGCCCACCTCATCTGCTGGCTAGTATCCTCGGTCATGAAGAGCCGCTGGATCCTCGGCAGGACTGGAAGATACCGGAGGATATTCTTGGCAATCGTGGTCTGCCTCTTCTGACCATCACCATTGGTGTCAACCTCAAAGTACCTAGAGGATTTGCATTTGATGCAATATTTTGTGTCAGCATGCTCCCCTCTGAATAGCATGCATCCCTTTGGACAAGCGTGTATTTGCTGAGATGACATCTTAAGGTCACTGAGCAATTTGGTCGAATAGTAAAAGTTTTGCGGCAAGAGGTGCCCTTTCGGCAGAATGCTGCCAATGACGACCAGAAGCTCATCAAACCTATCTCTGCACAAGTTCCTGCGGCACTTGAAGGCCATAAGGCGAGCTATAGCATCTAGTTGGGTAACATCTGTATTTTCGTGTAGGGGTTTCTGCGAAGCAAACAAAGCCTCATAATATTGCCTTGTGTTTTCCTCTGGCTCCTCACGTGTCTCTGCATCCTGAGATGTCTCCGCCTCTACATGAGGGCTTTCAGGCACATTAGCATTAGCCAAGTTTTCTAAGCACCTATCAAACCCAGTATCATATTCTCCCCTAGGATGAATCTGCCGAATCTGCCGCACCTCCTTCCTAGCACGTTTTTTGGCCTTTTCTCCATGGAAAGTCCAAATCTTGTAGGACGGTGTGAACCCAAACATGAGCAAGTGACTACTCAGAGTTTCCTTGTCCTGTGGCTTTTCATTATCGCACTTACTACAAGGGCAGAAAACTGTTTTGGGTTGCTACGGATGTCAAACGCACTGTTCACGAACTGCTCTGTCTTTTCTAGCCATTCATCGGTATAGTTCCACGGACTGATTCTGCCATCGTACATCCAGTCACGATTATCCATCCTTTATTCAGCACCAAAGCAGACAAACATAGCATTTATATAAATAGGAATTAAATGCATCATAGTTTAATTTTTTTTAACGCATGCATCAACCTACATCTCTACTAGGTGGGCTCCTAGCAGCCGCCGGATCCGTAGATTGAGTACGTCCTCCCTGCTCTACCCCGACCCAAGATAGAATTTCGGCAGCACCTCCCCGCTGTTCTCCCGATACACGTCTCGGCAAAAAGCCGAGAGGGATGTGCATCCGGAGAACAACGGGGAGGCGATGCCGAAATCCTGTCTCGGATCGAGGTAGAGCGGGGAGAACGTACCCAACTACGCATCCGCCGGCTGTCCCGATAAATGTCGTAAGAGTTACGGTTCATAATATACGAGACCACTAATGCATATTTATCCGCGTAACCCTTACGACCGGGAAGTGACGCCTAGGTAACGCGACATACTTGGTGATCTAGACACAAAAATAAAACCTAGGTACATAGGCGCAAGATTTTTACCCTAGAAGCGTGAGCGAAACGGTGAAGTAGATCCGGGACTCCCGTCAAACACCCCCGCGACGCCGCACCCAGTGTCCACCTAAAAGCATCGCCTGCATAGCGAGAAAATGAATTAGTCAATGAATTAGCCTACATAGCGAGAAAACAATTTTAGGGTTAGGGTTAGGGTTCGTCCTGATTTGGGGATTTAAAATTTTAGGGTTTCGGATTGGGGAATTTCATTATGATTTTCGTTAAATAATTTTAGGGTTCGTCCTGACATCTAGGGTTTCAATAATTGGGGAAAAACTTTAGGATTTACATGATTGCATAAATCCCCATGTTTAACAGCTTAAATTGAAAACCCTTGTTCACTTTAGCACTGTTAGGGCTGAAAACATTAGAAAAAAGGGCTTGAGCTATGCTAATTTAATAAAAGAGGAATAACATCTCATTTCATACACATGAGCATGATGAAAACTTGACCCTAACCCTACCCTAGCTAACTCCCATTTCTAGAATCATTTCTATACTAAACTACCCTATTTTTCATGCATATTTAATTTAACTACTAATTAGCATACATATTTATTTTATAACTACCCTAAATAAACTAAGTAACATGCAAATTTAAAAAAAAGAGAGAGAAGAGGCCATACCTGCGCGCGGGTGGCCGAGCTCCCCTGCAGCTGAGCTTGCCGGCAGTAGGGAGAGGCGGGGTGGGGGACTGGTGGCGGCGGGGCAGCGTAGCGGGGGCGGCAGCTGCGGTGGCGGAGGAGATTGGGAGGAGCGGCGGCGGCGGGGTCGGCAGCTGTAGCAGCGGCGGGGAGTTGGGCGGGGGCTCTGCGCGGAGAGGAGCAGCGGCGGGGAGGCCCGCGGGGAGGAGAAGGAAGGAGACGCCGGGGGGAGGGGCGGGCGGGGAGCCGGGCGGGGGGTCTACGCGGGCGGGAGGAGAAGGAAGGAAGAGGGAAGAGGGAAGAAGAAGGGAGGAGCCGGGCGGCGGCAGCGTGTGGCTGGGGCCAGGGGGTAGGGGCAAGGCGGCGGCGGCGTGCGAGCTGGGGAGGGACAGGGGGCAAGGCGGCGGCGGCGTGCGAGCTGGGAGGGACGAGGCGCGCGCGCGAGGCAAAATTTAGATCGAGCAGGGGGCCAGGATCAGCGCGTGCGGGTAAGCTAGGGTTCGGACACGGCTTTGCCGTGCGCGCGAAAAGTGTGCACGGGAAAGAGGCTCTTTCCCGTGCGGATACGCATGGCAAAGGTGAAGGTGCACGACAAATTGGCTCTTTGCCGTGCGCAAACGCACGGCAAAGAGCCAATTTGCCATGCACCTTCACCTTTGCCGTGCGCCTACGCATGGGAAAGATCCTTTGCCGTGCGCCTACGCACGGGAAAGATTGTTCCTTTAGCATTTTCACATTGTCTGGACCTACCAACGTCATGTGTAGAATTAAGAGAATATACTGCAGATTGGTGCTAGTGGCCTATACACCCTACTAGGACTTACATGACCCAGGGCTCATCGACCCCTCCTGCGCTTTCCGGTATCTCCATCTGCTCAAAGATGTACCGCAACACCTCTTTCATCGTTGCCTTCCGACCTTTCTGGAAATTTGCACCGGAATCCCACCAAAACTTGCAAGTGGGCCTAGGATATGTGTGGTACTGTGTTGGAAGGTGTGATCCACCAAATGGTGCAAGGCATGGCTCCCCGGTATGACCTTCCTCACTTTCGGCCGATAACACTTAGAAGATTCCTGGACGTGTGGGCTGAAGTGTCCCGCTCCGGGTATACCGGAGGCTAGAATGTGCCAAAGGGTACCAAACCTGGTTTTCCATTTGTCTAATGCCTAAACAAACCTAAACCTATGAAAAAGTATGTTGGTGGAACCTCGCGCGGAGAAATCTAGGGGGGTAGACCGCCGGGGGCCCACAGACCGCCGTTTCCGGGGGGGTATGAGCTCCGGAGCACCGGAATCCCACCAAAACTTGCACGTGGGCCTAGGATATGTGTGGTAGTGTGTTGGAAGGTGTGATCCACCAAATGGTGCAAGGCATAGCTCCCCGGTGTGACCTTCCTCACTTTCGGCCGATAACACTTAGAAGATTCCTAGACGTGTGGGCTGAAGTGTCCCGCTGCGGCTATACCGGAGGCTAGAATGTGCCAAAGGGTACCAAACCTGGTTTTCCATTTGTCTAATGCCTAAAAAAACCTAAACCTATGAAAAAGTATGTTGGTGGAACCTCGCGCGGAGAAATCTAGGGGGGGTAGACCGCCGTGGCCCACAGACGCTGTTTCGGGGGGGTATGAGCTCCGGAGCACCGGAATCCCACCAAAACTTGCATGTGGACCTAGGATATGTGTGGAAGTGTGTTGGAATGTTTGATTCACCAAATGGTGCAAGGCATAGCTCCCCGGTGTGACCTTCCTCACTTTCGGCCGATAACACTTAGAAGATTCCTGGACGTGTGGGCTGAAGTGTCCCGTTGCGGTTATACCGGAGTCTAGAATGTGCCAAAGGGTACCAAACCTGGTTTTCCATTTTTCTAATGCCTAAAGAAACCTAAACCTATGAAAAAGTATGTTGGTGGAACCTCGCGCGGAGAAATCTAGGGGGGTAGACCGCCGTGGCCCACAGACGCTGTTTCGGGGGGGGTATGAGCTCCGGAGCACCGGAATCCCACCAAAACTTGCATGTGGACCTAGGATATGTGTGTAAGTGTGTTGGAATGTTTGATTCACCAAATGGTGCAAGGCATAGCTCCCCGGTGTGACCTTCCTCACTTTCGGCCGATAACACTTAGAAGATTCCTGGACGTGTGGGCTGAAGTGTCCCGTTGCGGGTATACCGGAGGCTAGAATGTGCCAAAGGGTACCAAACCTGGTTTTCCATTTGTCTAATGCCTAAACAAACCTAAACCTATGAAAAATTATGTTGGTGGAACCTCGCGCGGAGAAATCTAGGGGGGGTAGACCGCCGTGGCCCATAGACGCTGTTTCGGGGGGGTATGAGCTCCGGAGCACCGGAGTCCCACCAAAACTTGCATGTGGACCTAGGATATGTGTGGAAGTGTGTTGGAATGTTTTATCCACCAAATGGTGCAAGGCATAGCTCCCCGGTGTGACCTTCCTCACTTTCGGCCGATAACACTTAGAAGATTCCTGGACGTGTGGGCTGAAGTGTCCCGCTGCGGGTATACCGGAGGCTAGAATGTGGCAAAGGGTACCAAACCTGGTTTTCCATTTGTCTAATGCCTAAACAAACCTAATCATATGAAAAACTATGTTGGTGGAACCTCGCGCGGAGAAATCTAGGAGGGGTAGACCGCCGTGGCCCACGGACGCTGTTTCGAGGTGGGGTATGAGCTCCGGAGCACCGGAGTCCCACCAAAACTTGCATGTGGACCTAGGATATGTGTGGAAGTGTGTTGGAATGTTTGATCCACCAAATGGTGCAAGGCATAGCTCCCCGGTGTGACCTTCCTCACTTTCGGCCGATAACACTTAGAAGATTCCTGGACGTGTGGGCTGAAGTGTCCCGCTGCGGGTATACCGGAGGCTAGAATGTTCCAAAGGGTATAAAACCTGGTTTTCCATTTGTATAATTCCTAAACAAACCTAAAACTATGAAAAAGTATGTTGGTGGAACCTCGCGCGGAGAAATCTAGGGGGGGTAGACCGTCATGGCCCACAGACGCTGTTTCGGGGGGGGGTATGAGCTCCGAAGCACCAGAATCCCACCAAAACTTGCATGTGGGCCTAGGATATGTGTGGTAGTGTGTTGGAAGGTGTTATCCACCAATTCGTTCAAGGCATAGCTCCCCGGTGTGACCTTCCTCACTTTCGGCCGATAACACTTAGAAGATTCCTGGACGTGTGGGCTGAAGTGTCCCGCTGCGGCTATACCGGAGGCTAGAATGTGCCAAAGGGTACCAAACCTGGTTTTCCATTTGTCTAATGCCTAAACAAACCTAAACCTATGAAAAAGTATGTTGGTGGAACCTCGCGCGGAGAAATCTAGGGGGGTAGACCGCCGAGGGCCCACAGACCGCCGTTTCTGGGGGGTATGAGCTCCGGAGCACCGGAATCCCACCAAAACTTGCACGTGGGCCTAGGATATGTGTGGTAGTGTGTTGAAAGGTGTGATCCACCAAATGGTGCAAGGCATAGCTCCCCGGTGTGACCTTCCTCACTTTCGGCCGATAACACTTAGAAGATTACTGGACGTGTGGGCTGAAGTGTCCCGCTGCGGCTATACCGGAGGCTAGAATGTGCCAAAGGGTACCAAACCTGGTTTTCCATTTGTCTAATGCCTAAACAAACCTAAACCTATGAAAAAGTATGTTGGTGGAACCTCGCGCGGAGAAATCTAGGGGGTGTAGACCGCCGGGGGCCCACAGACCGCCGTTTCCGGGGGGTATGAGCTCCGGAGCACCGGAATCCCACCAAAACTTGCACGTGGGCCTAGGATATGTGTGGTAGTGTGTTGGAAGGTGTGATCCACCAAATGGTGCAAGGCATAGCTCCCCGGTGTGACCTTCCTCACTTTCGGCCGATAACACTTAGAAGATTCCTGGACGTGTGGGCTGAAGTGTCCCGCTGCGGCTATACCGGAGGCTAGAATGTGCCAAAGGGTACCAAACCTGGTTTTCCATTTGTCTAATGCCTAAACAAACCTAAACCTATGAAAAAGTATATTGGTGGAACCTCGCGCGGAGAAATCTAGGGGGGGTAGACCGCCGTGGCCCACAGACGCTGTTTCGGGGGGGTATGAGCTCCGGAGCACCGGAATCCCACCAAAACTTGCATGTGGACCTAGGATATGTGTGGAAGTGTGTTGGAATGTTTGATTCACCAAATGGTGCAAGGCATAGCTCCCCGGTGTGACCTTCCTCACTTTCGGCCGATAACACTTAGAAGATTCCTGGACGTGTGGGCTGAAGTGTCCCGCTGCGGCTATACCGGAGGCTAGAATGTGCCAAAGGGTACCAAACCTGGTTTTCCATTTGTCTAATGCCTAAACAAACCTAAACCTATGAAAAAGTATGTTGGTGGAACCTCGCGCGGAGAAATCTAGGGGGGTAGACCGCCGTGGCCCACAGACGCTGTTTCGGGGGGGGTATGAGCTCCGGAGCACCGGAATCCCACCAAAACTTGCATGTGGACCTAGGATATGTGTGGAAGTGTGTTGGAATGTTTGATTCACCAAATGGTGCAAGGCATAGCTCCCCGGTGTGACCTTCCTCACTTTCGGCCGATAACACTTAGAAGATTCCTGGACGTGTGGGCTGAAGTGTCCCGCTGCGGGTATACCGGAGGCTAGAATGTGCCAAAGGGTACCAAACCTGGTTTTCCATTTGTCTAATGCCTAAAAAACCTAAACCTATGAAAACGTATGTTGGTGGAACCTCGCGCGGAGAAATCTAGGGGGGTAGACCGCCGGGGGCCCACAGACCGCCGTTTCCGGGGGGTATGAGCTCTGGAGCACCGGAATCCCACCAAAACTTGCACGTGGGCCTAGGATATGTGTGGTAGTGTGTTGGAAGGTGTGATCCACCAAATGGTGCAAGGCATAGCTCCCAGTGTGACCTTCCTCACTTTCGGCCGATAACACTTAGAAGATTCCTGGACGTGTGGGCTAAAGTGTCCCGCTGCGGCTATACCGGAGGCTAGAATGTGCCAAAGGGTACCAAACCTGGTTTTCCATTTGTCTAATGCCTAAACAAACCTAAACCTATGAAAAAGTATGTTGGTGGAACCTCGCGCGGAGAAATCTAGGGGGGGTAGACCACCGGGGGCCCACAGACTGCCGTCCCTGCTTCTTTGCCGTGCGTCGTCCGCTATCTTTGCCATGCGCCGCTATCTTTGCCGTGCGTCGTCTCTTTGCCGGACGGCAAAGTTTTCTTTGCCGTGCGACGGCGCATGGCAAAGAAGCGATGCACGGCAGACGAAGGCGGGAAGCGGTGGAAGAAGCACACGGATCGTGTGTTTCCTTCGAGCGCTTGTGAGCCGTTGGATCAGAGTTGTGTTTCTTTCGAGTGCTTGTGAGAAGTCTTACGGCTGCTTGGATCGAAGGTCGATTTGCTGCTCACGACGATGTAAGACGGATGCGCAAGCTTCCGGATGGGCAAAACCAGTGTTGGATCAGCCACATGACCCTATATATACAACCGGTAGTAATGGGCTTTTGTTTTTTTCTCTCTTATTTTTTCTTTCTTATGTTTTCTGTATATTTTTTCTTTCTTATGTTTTCTGTTTATTTTTTCTCTCTTATTTTTTCTATCTATTTGCTCGTGAGTGCCATGCAGCAGCGCGCAGGAGAGCGCCCACTTGCGCAGCGTGCCGGCTCCGCTTCACTCTTTCTGCTGCTCCAACAGCTCACCCCTCAAAAGAAACACACACCGCTGATCCAACGGCTCACAAGGCTCCAATGAAACACACCGCTGATTCAACGGCTCACAAGCGCTCGAAGGAAACACACGATCCGTGTGCTTGATGCTGATTGGACATACTACATGCCCGCTGATCGATAGGCTCACAAGCGTCAGAAAGAAACACACCGATGATCCAACGGCTCAGAAACGCTCGAAGGAAACACACGATCCGTCTGCTTGTTCCTAATTGGGCATAAATACCCACGACCTCGTCCTCGGTTCGAGCCAACCCGTCGTCCTCCTCCACGCGCCGCCGTCTCTCCTCCACGCGCTGCTTCTCCTCCGCGCCGGCCTTTCCGATGCCCCTTTTGATCAACCCGGATGGCGATGTCCGGGACTGGCATCCGCCGGGCTGGCACTGGGAGAGGCTACCTTCCGGGGCGGGGACCTTGGTGAGGGATCCAGGTCTCATCGTCGATCCGGATCTTCTTTGGTGGTATTGGCCACGGAATGTGTTCAGAGCGCCGGCCCCCGAGGAGGTGGTACGTCGCCGTATTAGGGAGGAGGACGAGCACGTCCTTCGCTACATGTATTTGTTCAATAATCCAAGTAACAGGCGTTGGTCGCTACTTCAGAATCCTTATGACGCGAGCGAGTCTCTCATGGTTCCGGCTCTTTGGAAGCAGAGTGTCCGCGGCTCAGCACCGCGCGGCTTAGGACCTGGTCGTAGTTAGTTTGAGTACCTATGTTGAGTTCTGTGTGTGTTCTCATCTATGTTGAGTACCTATGTTGAGTGTTGTGTGTGTGTGCCCACCTATGTTTTCTTCATATGTTGTTCCTCTTTCTCCAGGCGTTTTGTTTCGTTCCGAAGTTGTTTTTGTATGATATGTGTGGAAGTGTGTTGGAATGTGTGATTCACCAAATGGTGCAAGACATAGATCCCCGGTGTGACCTTCCTCACGTTCGGGTCATAACACTTAGAAGATTTCTGGACGCGTGTAGGCTGAACTGTCCCGCTGCGGCTATACCGGGGGCTAGAATGTGCCAAATAGTGCCAAGCCTGGTTCTCCATGTGTATAATACCTAAACAAACCTAAACCTATGAAAAAGTACATTGGTGGAACCTCGCGCGGAGAAATCTAGGGGGGTAGATCGCCGTTGCCCACAGACCGCCGTTTCGGGGGGGGGGGTGGTGGGGGTGGGGGGAATGACCTCCGGAGCATCGGAATCCCACCAAAACTTGCATGTGGACATATGATATGTCTGGAAGTGTGGTGTAAGGTTTAATGGTGCAATACATAGCTCCCCGGTGTGACTTTCTTCATGTTCGGGCGATAACACGTGCCAGAATTCCACAAACACAGCTAGCTCCGAAACCCTAATATGTTGGGGGGGGGGGGTTGAAGACGTAGAGTACTTGTCATAATGCAAAAGTATGGGTATACACACATTGTCTTAAGATGTAGTACTTGTCATATATTAAAAGAATAAATATAATTATTAAATTAATTGCAATGATGAAGTAAAAGAAGAAAATGCCATAAGACGCACGGCAAAGGGAAAAACGCACGGCAAAGGTTGCTTTGCCGTGCGCCCGCTCTCCCCGCACGGCAAAGGCTCTTTG
This sequence comes from Puccinellia tenuiflora, assembly GCA_012064385.1. NCBI lineage: Eukaryota > Viridiplantae > Streptophyta > Magnoliopsida > Poales > Poaceae > Puccinellia > Puccinellia tenuiflora. Next base: position 1,576,469 of record QRDG01000088.1, read on the forward strand.
CCGTGCGTTCTCCCTTTGCCGTGCGCCTTCTTTTTTCTTTGCCGTGCGTGGTCCCTTTGCCGTGCGCCTCGGTAGAACTTTGCCGTCCACCTTTTCTTTGCCGTGCGCTGATTTTTCTCTTTGCCGAGCGTGTTTCTTTACCGGGCGTCGTCGTTGTTATGTGCCGTGCGTGGTCCCTTTGCCGTACGTCTTATCGACGGGCGCACGGCAGTGCCAGTTTTTCCCGTAGTGTAAGGTGGTTAGTCGAATCAAAGCTAGTGGGAAATAAACCAGTTTCTGATGAGGATGACGTGCATGATAAACTAAACCAGCTCCAAACCGCGTGCTAGGCGAGGTGTCAACTGTTCTCTATAAAATGATAATGATGTAATCCACAAGTATGGCAGAGGATAAACTAAACCAGCTCCAAACCGCGTGCTAGGCGAGGTGTCAACTGTTCTCTAAAAAATGATAATGATGTAATCTACAAGTATGGCAGAGACAAGCACCAAATGTCCCGAACACGTACACACCGCACGGATCAATGGCCGCGTCTGCCGACGAGGACCAGTTGCCCGAGCTCGTGATCTCCTCGCTCCCTCCCGAGACACGGTTCCCGCTGAGGCAGGATGACGGCTTCTGGATGCCGGAGTGGTCTCTCCCTGGCGTAGCCGCCGCACGCGCGCGGTTCAAGCCGAGGTCGTCCGATGTCCTACTCGCCAGCTTCCCCAAGTCCGGCACCACATGGCTCAAGGCCCTAGCCTTCGCCACCCTCAACCGTGTCAAGCATCCGCCGCATTCTCACTGGTGGAAAACGGGGCTTTTGTCCCGGTTCCCCAGCCCCTTTAGTCCCGGTTGCGCAACCGGGACAGCGCAATCGGGACTAAAGCCCCGACCTTTAGTCCCGGTTCTGTTACGAACCGGGACCAAAGGGTCAAGACGTGGCAGCGCGCAGTGCCGCGCCTGTCGAGGACCTTTAGTCCCGGTTCTAGCCACGAACCGGGACGAAAGGTTTATTCAGTTTTTTTTTGTTTTGCTGTTTTTCTTTATATTGTTTGTTTGTTTTACTGTTTTTCGTTTATTTTTTCATTTATTGTTTTTCTTTTTAGGATCCAATTCGACGATACTATGTATATACAAAACAACTAAAGAAGGAATTACACAAACATCGCCATAAGTTGTCGAATCTTTACATATAGTATCATATAAGTTGTCCAACCCTATTAACATACACAAAACCCTAGTTGCCCGGTGAATACAATTCTCCTTTTTTATCTATGACTTGATCTAAGAAGAATGCCGCCAGCTCCTCTTGAATTGCTCGCAAGCGGTCTTGTGGTAGGAGCATGTCCCGCATTCCTTCGATCTATATAATTTATGGAAGGGGTCAATTTCGATATATATATGAGAGAATCTCAACACAATTGATTGTAATAAAATAGTATTGTGAATATTGTTTACTTACTTCAAGATGTTCTAAGAGTCTGCTCCTCTGATAACACCTCTGGCGAATGAACTCGCAGACATACAATCCACATAAGTGATTTCCGGATCCCTGTCTCGGGCACTTTATAAGAACAAAGTTCAATCAAAATAATAATCAAGCATGATAATATTATTAAACTTCAATCAAATAGATGCCCGGGTCTAGCTAGAACTACTTACCCGCCATGTCTTTAAATTCAAGCTCATCTGTCCATTCACCCGGAGCCCTGTTGGTGAACCGTTTCCAAACCCTGGAAGTCAATGAAAAAGAATAAATGACTTATTAATTACTACATACCAGGAAATGAACGAAAGTTGCCGATATAGTGCCATAATGATTGAAATTACCTCTGGATCATTCCCTTCATGTCCTCCCAGTTCTCTGGTTGATCACGTAGTGGGTCCATGACTTGTACTATTCCTTTGTCAGGAATAATGATAAATAACAGATAGTGGAACCTGCGCACGAATTACTCGTCAATTACACTTAATTAACATGGAGTATAGAAGGTGTATAGACACTAACACTCACCCAAAGTTGTAAGGAAATAGTATTTGTGTTTTAGTTTCTTGCTTCCTTAACGCAAGTACCAAGAGGTCCTCCGTTTCCTTTTCTTTATGTATAAGATTGTACTGATGAATGACATGTGGGTCAACGAACCCAATGTCATAGATTCCAGATAATCTGCATTCTCGAATCTTCAATCTGCATAATAGAGTGAGGATAATTACAAATATGTTTAACGAGCTGAGTTAGAGACTTAGTTACAGAAAAAAAATACTTACAGACAATAGGCACTGACGATAGATTTGTCGATGGCATCTTGTTGGAATAACTGAAACAGTTCTTCAAATTCAACCTGGACCTGGGCAGTTCCACGACCGTAATGCTCTTCTTTAACCTCCAGGTTGATCCAATTTTTCCCTTCCTTTGCTGCTTCCATGTACCACGCATTCAATCTTCGCATTTTTGTTGGAAGGTTCGGGACCTTCTCTGGTTTGACAAAAGGCTCCCCGTGCTTGTATTTGTACTTGTCTGTGATCACCTCAGCAATGGGATACTCTATTAGCGAGCCCAAGTATTCAGCCATGGTCACACCAAGCTCATCGGCGGCTTTTTTGATTTGTTTGTTAGTTAATTTTTTAGGCCGAGGGACATCGGAACACACCCTCAGCGGGGCGCACGATTGCTTCTCCTGTTGTCCGAGCTGAGGAACTCCTTGACCGTATGGACGGTCCTTCGGCTTCGGAATATTGCGTGCCCTCAGAACATGGGGCGGCACCTGAGCATCACGTGCCTTTATAATTGTTCGGTCGTAGTCCGGTAAAATCTGCTCAGCCGTTGGTCGCGTCAGGTTTCTCAGTGTTCTCTCAACTAAGACCGGATCTAGTGGGACCTTTTGTGACCGCTTCGGTGCTAACTGGCGGCTGACATCCTCTTTAACCCACACATCTAGCTCTTCTTTGGTCATTTCGTAAGGTAATTTCTCGATAGGCTTGGCGGGTTTCGCTTTCTTCTGATGACTTGTACCACTAGAACCCGAGGCAGAGGCGGCGCAGGCGGTGCTCTTCCGCTTTTGAACACGACTATGAGCCTGTGACGGCTGAGGCTGCGGAGGAGATGCCTGACACGGCGGAGACGGCTGAGGCGGTGGAGACGGCTGACGCGGCGGAGGAGATGGCTGACGCTGCGGAGGAGATGGCTGTCGCGGCGGAGACGGCTGGGGTGGCGGAGACGGCTGACGCGGCGGAGACGGCTGACGCGGCGGAGACGGCTGAGGTGGCGGAGACGGCTGACGCGGCGGAGACGGTGACCTTGGCTTCCAATTTGGAAGCACAATGCGTTCCTTCCGCCATAGAACAGTAGTTTTTCTACCATACCTCAGTGCAGTCTCGCCTTCACCCGTAGGGTAGTCAAGCTGCAGATCCTCGTATCCTTTCATGACTTCATCCACTAAGACAATAGAATATCCATCTGGAATCGGCCGCGAATGGTAAGTACCATTAGTTACAGCAGCTAAGACTACGCCGACCGCCACCTTCACGGTTATGTTCATCAATGGAGCATGTAGCTCACAATTTTCCCTCTCCGTGATATCATCCACGGGGTAGCGACGAGCCGAGATATCTGGCCGAAAGAGCTCCGTGGAAGCCACGCTGCTTTTCCGCTGAGATGGTGGGCCGCTATCTTGCTGAGAAGGATCTTCGTGCCGCTGAGCTTCCCGGGTGGTAAGTGAATCAAGGATCTGCTGCTGCCTAGTTAATCTATCTTCAATCTGCTTCAGCCGATCTGCCTCCTCTGCCTTCTTCCTCCCTCGGCTTCTATAACTGTCAGCGTCATCTGGAAATCCATACTTCCACGGTACGGAGCCTTCTGTGCCTCGTGTCCGACCTTTGTGTTCTGGATTCCCGAGGGCCCGTGACAGCTCGTCCTTCTCTCTGTTTGGAACGAACTCCCCGGCTTCTACCTCCTTCATTATCTTCTGAAGTTCAGCGAGAGGGGTTGCAAGTTGTGCTTTTGTAAAGATGCACTTCCCTGTTTCTGGGTGCAACGTTCCCCCATGCCCGAAGAACCAAAGTTTTGCCCGATCAGCCCACCGCAGCGTCTCAGGAATTATCCCTTGTTCAAGCAGGGCGTTCTCAAGTCTGTCCACCTTAGGCTTGATAGCCCTGTAGCCACCTGACCCCATGCTATGGTGATATTCCTTCTTGGAAGCATTTTTCTTATTAGTTGCTGACCTTTTCTTAGCCTCGTCAGATTTCTTGTACTTGACAAATTCCTCCCACTGATCCCTTAGCTTTTCATACGCTCCAGTGAACTCCGGAGTCTTTTTTTGAAGGACAAAGTCCTTGTGCAATCTTTTCTTCCAGTTTGCAAATTGTTCGGCCATCTTCTTCAGTGCCCACTCCTTGACCTTTTTCTCTATGGGATCCACGTAATTTGGATCCTCCTCCTCTAACGGATGAGCGTCGTCGTCTTGACGAGGAAGCGTGAAATTAGCCATTAGCGTCGTCCAAAGATTGTCTTTCACTCTATCGTCAACAAAAGTGAGAGACGAGCGTTCTGTCGCCTTCGGCTCATTCCATTCTTGAGTGGTGATCGGGACGTTGTCCCTAACAACAACTCCGCACTGACTTACAAACTTGACAAAATGTGTCAGCGGTCTGCCATCTGGAGCTACTGCTTCGATCTTGTATCTCTCTTCTTTATCACACCTTTTGGATGGGCCTCGTTTGGGGATAGAAGAAGATTTGCTCGATCCGGAGGGCTAAAAGAAGAAAGATCGTTAATGCATATATATATATATGAATCAAATAGTGGATTTAGTCAATATAGGGTTAGTTAATATACCGCGCCGGAGTTTGTAGTAATAATTGTCCGGTCACCATCATCACCGGATGCCTCAGCTTCTATCTGCGCTCCCTCGCCGGAGTCGTTCAGAAAGCTCGAGGTGAACTCCAACTCATCTTCACCGCGGATAATATCTTGCAATATGTTCTCCTGATTTTCGTCTCTGTTGTGATCCATAGTTTCTGCAAGGACAATTGACCGGGTGGTTAATGAAAATTAACCCATTCTTATTCTTATTCTTATTCTTTTAATTCTATTCTTATTCTTATTCTACACTAATTATTAAAATAGATAACACAATTGCTAACACTAATTATTAGTGTTAACACAATTGCTAACATTTCAAAATAGCTAACATTTTAATTATTCAAAATAGCTAACATTATTTAAAATAGCTAACAATTGCTAACACTAATTAATACAAATTGCTAACATTTCAAAATAGCTAACATTTTAATTATTCAAAATAGCTAACATTATTTAAAATAGCTAACAATTGCTAACACTAATTAATACAAATTGCTAACATTTCAAAATAGCTAACATTTTAATTATTCAAAATAGCTAACATTATTTAAAATAGCTAACAATTGCTAACACTAATTAATACAAATTGCTAACACAATTGCTAACACTAATTATTAAAATAGCTAACAATTGCTAAATGATGAACACATGACGTCATGGTGATGTCACCGATGAACTTGGGCACGGCTTGATCACGAAATCGTGCAATCGGCTTGAAATTGGGCACGGGCATGGGCTCTAGGAGCTAGAGGAGGCCGAAAAGAGTACGGGGTGGCGGTGGAATGGACCATATGGTCACCGGAGCTACTTCGGCGACCATGGCTAGCGGCGGCCGTAGGCGGAGCATGATGGGTACGGCGACCGGAGGCGAGAGGGAGAGGGAAAGGGTACGGGGAGGATCCGCTCACCAGGAGGTCAGTACTGAGGACGGCCGGAGGAGGCGAGGGCGACGCCGCGGTGGATCAGCCGGCGGAGATGGGGAGGAGCTCGGGGCGCGTCCGAGGAAAAGCGGGCCGGCCGAGTGAGCGGCGGCCGGCGAGCGGGGAGCGGCGAGCGGGGAGGAGGAAGGCGGCCGACGGAGAGCGATGAGGAGGAGGGCGGCCGCCGGAAAATTGGGCAGCCTGCCGGCGTCCGTGCGGTTGGCCGTCCAAGTCCTTAGGCGATTTCGCGAATGAGAGAATGAGAGAAGGATTGGGGGAGAAGAGAGGTTAAAGGCAGGCCTTTCGTCCCGGTTCGTGGCTGGAACCGGGACGAAAGACCCTTCCGTCCCGGTTCCAGCCACCAACCGGGACGAAAGGGTGACCTTTCGTCCCGGTTGGTGGCTGGAACCGGGACGGAAGGGTATTTTTTCGGACACCGAAAAGGTGCGCGCCAAAAGACCCTTTCGTCCCGGTTCCAGCCACGAACCGGGACGAAAGGTTCTTTCAGAATTAAAATTTGGGCGCCAACAAAAGTTTGTTCTGTTTTTTTGTTTTAAACTTATAAAATTATAAATACAATATCTTTCGATCTGTTTATCAGAAAAAAACAATAATTTTTGTTTTAAACTTATAAAATTATAAATACAATATCTTTCAAAATGGAATTAAATATTTCTAGAAACTATAATTAAGTCTAGAAAGTTGTCCCGTTTCCAGCAGAATCGGCAGAAATTTGTGATTTTTAAAAGAGGTGGATGGAAATCTTTTCTTAGAAAACAAATTGATTATTTGTGCATATAACATGTTCTAGCATATTAAAAAAATGAATCACCCAAGTTTTGCAACATATTTCTGGTAGGTCCTTCACAAAAAAAAACCATTTCTGACACTCGGAAAATGGAAAATGGTTTTTTTATTCAATAAAAAAAACTTCCTTCGTCAACATTGTCCGTGCTTCCAAGATGCATGTTTGTGTGGAATATGGACCCATTCAAACAAACTATGCCATGTATTTGGCCATAACACCCGTTATTTCGACAGAAACCCTAGAATGTTAGGAGGAGATAGCTCTTTGTTGTGAACAAGTTTTCAACAGAACTGTCGTACTGCCTAGGACATATTCCAAGTTCCTGAGCCACGGGGTGCTGAGCCTCCGGTGCTGCGCATCCAAAGAGAAGGAACCCTCACAGGGTCATAGCTCACGTGAGAAGGAACCCTCTGAAGAAACGACCACCTACTGTCATACTGCCTATCCAATAGATACATGTAGCGACGGACGTGCTCATCCTCCTCCCTGATACGGCGATGTACCACCTCCTCGGAGGCCGGCTCCCTCTGCACCGAGCGTGGCCCACGCGACTGCCACCACAGAAGATCCGGGTCGACGATGTCACCCGGATTCCTCACCAAGCTGCGCGTCCCGGAAGGTAGCACCTCCCAGTGCCAGCCCGGTGGAGCCCAGTCCCGCACATCGCCCCTCTGGTCCAACATGGACATCGTCGCCGAGAACACCTAAGTCAAAAACGCCTAAGTCAAAATTTTGTTACAATGGAAGAGTGATGAGGTTGTAGATATGAGTTTAGATGTGATATGGCAATGGAGGCCAAGCCTATATATAGAGTGATCAGGGCCTTTAGTACCGGTTTGTGTTACCAACCGGGACTAAAGAAGCACACGGATCGTGTGTTTCTTTCAAGCGCTTGTGAGCCGTTGGATCAGGGGTGTGTTTCTTTAGAGCGCTTGTGAGCCGTTGGATCAGAAGCACACGGATTGTGTGTTTCCTTCGAGCGCTTGTGAGCTGTTGGATCAGGGCCTTTAGTACCGGTTCGTGTTACCAACCGGGACTAAAGAAGCACACGGATCGTGTGTTTCTTTCAAGCGCTTGTGAGCCATTGGATCAGGGGTGTGTTTCTTTAGAGCTCTTGTGAGCCGTTGGATCAGAAGCACACGCCTATAAATAGCGACGTCCCTGCAGCGAAACGGCACACAACGAGTGGTGGTGGTGGTGGAAGTGGTAGCCATGCCCCTCGGTCGGATCCAAGCAGCTGCAAGGCTCTCTCATGATCTACAACATTCCCAACACTTTTTGGGACGGTCGTTAGATCATGAGAGATGTCTTGCGGCTGCTTGGATCGAAGGTCGATTTATATTTTAGCTATAAATACCAAACATGATCGAGGAGGAGATGAAGAACAAGAGTACGGCAACAGCGGAGAAGAAGCTAGTCAAACTAGTCCGGAAGGCAAAGACCGAATACAAATCATTCGGATTCGCCTGCATACGTCCAACAGTGCATTTTATATGCAGGCACTCACGAGCCACTGTTGGGCTGTATGCAGGTGAAACCGTATGTTTTGTTCTATATCTACCGAATACAAGTCATACAAGTCATTTGATATGCAGGTAATAACAAGTCAGGTGAAACTGTGTGCGCGCCAAAAGACCCTTTAGTCCCGGTTCTAGCCACCGGGACTAAATATTATCAAAGTGTTTATAAAAATACATCATGTTTGAGAACACTCATACATAAATATTATTACACGAAGACGAAGGCGGGAAGCGGTGGAAGATCATCAGAGAAGTCTTGCCGCTTTCTTATGGTCGCACCGACCGTAACCATGGAGCATCTTCATCATTCAACACGATGGTTGGGTCAGTTTTGACCGTGAAGGGGGGAATTTCATCAAACTTATCGTAATCTTCTGACATGTCTGTCTTGTCCTCCACTCCCACGATGTTTCTTTTCCCTGAAAGAACTATGTGACGCTTTGGCTCGTCGGATGATTTATTCGTTTCCTTATTTTTCATCTTTCTCGGTTTGGTAGACATGTCCTTCACATAGAACACCTGAGCAACATCATTGGCTAGGACGAATGGTTCGTCTCCGTAACCAAGATTGTTGAGATCCACTGTTGTCATTCCGTACAGCTTGTCTACCTGAACCCCCACTCCATTCAGCTTGACCCATTTGCACCGGAACAAAGGGACCTTAAAAGAAGGTCCATAGTCAAGTTCCCATATCTGCTCTATGTAACCATAATATGTGTCCTTTTGTCCATTGTTGTTTATTGCATCAAACCGGACACCACTGTTTTGGTTGCTGCTCTTTTTATCTTGGGCGATCGTGTAAAATGTATTTCCATTTATCTCGTACCCTTGGAAAGTCAACACAGTCGAAGATGGTGACCTGGCCAACAAGTAAAGCTGATCTCCAACAGTGTTGTCATTAATGAGATGTGTTCGCAACCAACCGCCGAAAGTATCAATGTGTTCATGTGTAATCCAGGTGTCGGACTGTCCCGGGTGTTGAGACCGTAATATGTTCTTGTGTTTCTCGATATACGGGGCCACCAAGGTAGAACTCTGTAGAACTGTGTAGTGTGCCTGAGTTAAAGAATGCCCGTCCCTGCATATGTCTGCTTTCTTTCCTAGCGTGCCTTTTCCACTCAGTCTCCCCTCATGTCTTGATTGTGGAACACCAATCGACTTAAGGTCAGGAATAAAGTCAACGCAGAACTCAATGACCTCCTCTGTTCCATAGCCCTTGGAGATGCTTCCTTCTGGCCTAGCACGGTTATGGACATATTTCTTTAAAACTCCCATGAACCTCTCAAAGGGGAACATATTGTGTAGAAAAACAGGACCGAGAATGGCAATCTCTTCGACTAGGTGAACCAGCAGATGCGTCATAATATTGAAGAACGATGGTGGGAACACCAACTCGAAACTAACAAGGCATTGGACCACATCGTTCTGTAACTGTGTCAGATTTTCTGGATTGATTACCTTCTGAGATATTGCATTGAGGAATGCACATAGCTTCACAATGGGTACTCGAACATTTTCCGGTAGAAGGCCCCTTAGTGCAATCGGAAGCAACTGCGTCATAATCACGTGGCAGTCATGAGACTTTAGGTTTTGAAATTTTTTCTCAGCCATATTTATTATTCCCTTTATATTCGACGAGAAGCCAGACGGGACCTTGATACTGTTCAGGCATTCAAAAAGATTTCCTTCTCTGCTTTGGTAAGGGCGTAGCTGCTCCGGTGTATCTTGTTCTGTGGATGCATGTTGTTTGGGTCTTTCATACGTTGTTGGTCCTCCCGTGCTTCCGGTGTATCTTTTGTCTTCCCATACACGCCCAGGAAGCCTAGCAGGTTCACGCAAAGATTCTTCGTCACGTGCATCACGTCGATTGAAGAGCGGACCTCTAGGACTTTCCAATAGGGTAGCTCCCAAAAAATAGATTTCTTCTTCCACATGGCCGCATGTCCGGTACCGTCATTCGGAACAGATTGACTGCCAGGACCTTTTCCAAAGATCACTTCTAGATCCTTGACCATATCAAATATATCATCACCAGTACGGTGGTCAGGCTTCCTCCGAGGCTCGGGCAGACCTTGGAAATGCTTGCCTTTTTTTTTTACGGGATGCTTGGTCGGAAGAAATCGACGATGCCCCAGGTACACAACCTTCTTACACTTCTCCAAATATATACTATCTGTCTCCTCTAAACAGTGCGTGCAAGCATTGTATCCCTTGTTTGTCTGTCCTGAAAGGTTACTAAGAGCTGGCCAATCATTGATAGTTACGAACAACAACGCTCGTAGGTCAAATTCCGCCTGTTTGTACTCATCCCACACACGTACACCTTCTTCGCGCCACAACTGTAAAAGTTCTTCAACCAAAGGCCTAAGGTACACGTCAATGTCATTCCCGGGTTGCTTCGGGCCTTGGATGAGCACTGGCATCATAATAAACTTCCTCTTCATGCACAACCAAGGAGGAAGGTTATAGATACATAGAGTCACAGGCCACGTGCTATGACTACAGCTCTGCTCTCCAAAAGGATTCATGCCATCTGTACTTAGGCCAAATCTTAAGTTCCTTGCGTCATTTGCGAAGTTCGGGAACTCTCTCTCGATTTTCTCCACTGTGACCCATCAGCGGGGTGTCTCAACATCGCGTCTTTCTTACGATCTTCTTTGTGCCATCGCAACAACCTGGCATGCTCTTTGTTTCGAAACAAACGTTTCAACCGTGGTATTATAGGAGCATACCACATAACCTTGGCAGGAACCCTTTTTCTCGGGCGCTCGCCCTCAACATCACCAGGGTCATCTCGTCTGATCTTGTACCGCAATGCAGTGCAGACCGGGCATGCATCCAAATTCTCGTACTCCTCACCACGATAGAGGATGCAGTCATTAGGGCATGCATGTATCTTCTGCACATCTAATCCTAGAGGGCAGACAATCTTCTTCGCTTCGTATGTACTGGCGGGCAATTCGTTATGCTTTGGAAGGTCCTTCTTCATTATTTTCAGCAACTTTTCAAAACCTTTGTCGGTCAAACCGACCTCTGCCTTCCATTGCAGCAATTCCAGTGTGCTACCCAGTTTTTTCAGGCCATCTTCACAGTTTGGGTACAACGGTTTGTTGTGATCCTCTAACATGCGCGCGAATTTCGACCTCTCATTTTCTGTTCCGCAGTCTCTCCGTGCATCAGCAATGGCACGACCAAGATCATCAGTCGGCTCATCTAGATCTTCAGCTTCCCCCGTTGCAGTATCACCGTATTCAGGGTACATAGAAGAGTTGTAATCATCATCTTCTTCTTCATTTTCTTCCATCATAACCCCTGTTTCTCCGTGCTTGGTCCAGCAATTATAGCTGGGCATGAAACCGTGCCGAAGCAGGTGGGTGTGAAGGATTCTGGAGGAAGAGTAATCCTTCTTATTCTGACAGACAACACATGGACAACACATAAAACCATTCTGTTTGTTTGTCTCGGCCGCAGCGATAAAACTACCAAGTCCCGTAATGAACTCGCCAGTTCGTCGGTCACCGTACATCCATTGCCGATTCATCGAGCACCTTATATATTTCGAGTTATATATTGCCGACTCATCTGCATTATATGAGTATATTATATTACACACAACATCATGAATAGAAGTTCATCACATTAAAACCTTCCGCAGAGTACTGACCAAATGTAATACATAGTCCTAATGATGAAAACATACAGTGAAATTAACATACAAACTATCTAATGCATTTAAATGCAACAACAAATGCGATCAAAATCGCAACTAAGGTAACAATTGATCCGACGGTATAATGATACCAAGCCTCATTTTTATGGCATCTTTTCTAATGTTTCTAATCTTCTTACGCATTGCATCCATCTCGATCTTGTGATCATCGACGACATCGGCAACATACAGCTCCAATTTCATCTTCTCTTCTTCAATTTTTTTGATTTTTTCTTTCAAATCATCGTTTTCTCTTTCAACTAAATTTAACCTCTCGACACGAGGGTCGGTCGGAATTTCAGGTTCATATATGTCCTAGATCAAAATATCTATGTCAAATGTTTGGTCGGCATAATTGTTAAAATAAAGAAATTAAAAACATAGTTATAAAAGATAATATACCACATCCGAATCATAGACCGGACGAGGGCCGACGGGGACGGATATCAAAACCATGACACTATACATATAAAAAACAATTATACAAATAAGAAAAATTATACAGGTAACAATGTAAATCATATAAGTAAGAATAAGAAGCTCACGAAGGTGGTGTCGGCGACGGGGCGCCCGGCGCGGGCGATCGACAGCAGTGAGGACAAGGACACGAATGGGACGGCACTAATTAAAAACAACAAATCATACTTTAATTTGAAATCAAATTGCATATAAAAAAATAAACTAGCAATAAGTCAACTAGCCTAGAATTTGAGCAATTCTAACTTAGGCATTTCATCAAACACCTAGCATGCAACACCAATGAAATGAGGAGCAAAAATAGCGATAGAGATGAATCCGAGCTCCGAGAGGATAAGGTTTCTAACCTATTAGAAGCCTTGGGTGGATGGGGCAAACTTAATGTGGACAAATGGTGGAAAAAAATATGGATCAAATGGAGCTTTGTGAGGAGCTTGAGAAGAAAAATGGTGATGAACTCGAGCTCCTCGGGCAGGAAGAAGGTGATATAGTGAGAAAACACCTTTTGTCCCGGTTCGTATTACAAACCGGGACTAAAGGTAAGCCTTTTGTCCCGGTCTATAACACGAACCGGGACAAAAGGTTCCCGCGTCGGACCCCACCTCGGGGGCTGTCGGGTGCGGACCTTTTGTCCCGGTTCGTACCACGAACCGGGACAAAAGGGTCCCAAAGAACCGGGACGGATGCCTCCCGGTCCCCGCGCGTCCTCCGAGCCGCACGAACCGGGACGAAAGGATCCTTTAGTCCCGGTTCGTGCCGTGACCGGGACTAAAGCCTCCCAGTGTCCAAAACGGAAGGCTTGTTTTCTACTAGTGTCTCTTGACCACCCACTCCGTCGTTGCAACCCCCATGACTGCGTCAAGTACTTGGAGTGGGGTAACAGCAGCGACGTGTTCGAGACGCTCCATTCGCCGCGAGTGTTCGCCACCCACATTCCCTACACCCTCCTGCCGGCGCGCATCGCGGCGGAGGACGGGTCCGGTGGCCGGATCGTGTACATCTGCAGGGACCCCAAGGACGCGCTCGTTTCCATGTGGTTCTTCACCAAGAAGAAGCTCGCTGATGATACCCACGACGGGGACCCGCCGAAGCCGTACATGATCGAGGAGGCGTTCGAGCTCTTCTGTGATGGAAGGGTCTCCTACGGGCCGCAGTGGCACCACGTCGCAGGCTACTGGGAGGCGAGCCAGAAGCTCCCTGACAAGGTGCTCTTCCTCCGGTACGAGGAGATGCTTCGTGACCCGGTGGGCAACGTGAGGAAGCTGGCGGAGTTCATGGGGTGTGCGTTTTCCGGTGAGGAGGAGGCGGCCGGGGTAGTGAAAGACATCGTCGAGCTCTGCAGCATGGACGTCCTGAAGAACATTGAGGTGAACAAGAATGGAAGGCAAGAACGCGTGAAGAACGAGTCCTTCTTCCGGAAGGGGGTCGCCGGAGACTGGAGCAACCACTTGATGCCGGCCATGGGGGAGCGTCTCGACAAGATCGTCGAGGAGGCGCTGCAAGATACAGGGTTCACGTTCGCAGTCACCGAGTCCGCGTGAGTCGAGCCGCCGGCCGGCCGTTTGTACTACGAGCAGATCAAATCCAGTAGTCCACATGGAACAGTGCTCCATCGATCATTGATCATGCGATGACGCAAATTAAAAGCAAATAGTATATGCAGTCAGTTCTGTAAAATCTGGGGTAAGAATCAATAAAGCTCGTCCATCAGCCGTCTCATCGCGTCAGGCCGTCAGTAATCTTTTTTGCTTGATTTTTCTTGTCTTGAAGGGTAATTTGGCCCGCGTGTACTTCGCATGGTTCTGCCCGCTTCTGCGTCAATCCTAACATCGCCACCACGCCGGCGTGCACGCGCTGGCCAAGCCCATCTGGCCAGCTCCACTCCATCACATCGTGACCTCAAGCAGGACAACTTTCTCGACGACGGCCTCCGGAACGTCGAGACCAACGACTTCAGCATGCCCAGGATTTTCTCCGCCGCGCCGGCGAACGCATCCTGCAGGTCGCTGCCGCCTTAGACGACGACGTACATGAGCGGGTCCTGGAGATGTTCTCCACGTGGCTTTCCATCCTGCCTGCCGGCCGCACAGAAAATTCAGCAACGAAGCTGTTTTTCTACAGACGGATCTGTAGCAAAGTTCAGCTCAGTTGTTGATCAATTCGGTATCAACTGCCAGCAAAGTTCAGCTAGTCCATGTTGATTAATTCGTTGTCAGCAGCTAGCAGAGTTCATATAGTCCAGCTCAATGGTTGATCAATTCGTTGTCAGCAGCTAGCACTAGCAGAGTTCAGCTAGTCCAGCTCAATGGATGATCAATTCGTTTTGTCAGCAGATTGCAAAGTCATGTGCACAGCAAAGTTTGATGATTAAATCAAGCGTTCATCGTGTTCTCCTCTGACAGCATGCAGCTAGCATTCTAATGTGACAAAGTTCATATGCACTACCCGCGTAGCCCGCATAGTCGCGTCGTTGCTTGACGGGTAGCACGCAACTGCTTACATAACATATGCGGGATTGTGTGGAAATATGCGGGCAGCCCGCAACTCGTCCCACTTCTTGCTGACCCTTGCGCAAGACGCAGCGCTCATGCCTAACGAGGTGTCCTCATCGGTTGCCGTGAGTCCCCTCCGCCGCTGGTTCGGAGGAAGAGGCAACGTCAATCGAGGCCGGGCCGGGTGCGTGGCAGTCGAAGACAACCTCTACACCGTTCTTAATAAGAAGGTGAGCAGGGTCTACTCCATGCCATCGGAGAAAAGGACGAACCACATCTATAACAAGCATACAAGTTGATTACATGCACCCTAACAATTAATTTATCAATCACTATTAGGAAAATAGCTATAAAGGGGTCGTATACCCGTGACGCACCATTTTTTGCATGCGCCAAGGGTATATACCCATGACGCACTGCGTCCGTGACGCACAAAAAAGGGTGCACCACGGCTATGTGTTTATACTAGATAAGAATTCAGAAAATAGTTTAGTTCAACTTCATCGTGTAGTTGAGAAACTGCTCCCGTGCGCCGGAGTCCGGAGGAGCTCCTATTTGTCCCTTTAACCGTGCGACACGGCAAATCCTATTTGCTGCCTTCAGCAGCGCAATCCGCTCGCGCCGCCTGAATGATCACCTTACGGGCCGGCCTATTGGGAGAATTTTAGTTTGTCCCTTTTTTCTCCTCTATTTTTTGTTTCTTTTATGTTTTCTTTTTCGTTTTTATTTTTCTGGTTCCTTTATTTTTCTATTCTTTTTTCTTTTCATTATTTGTTTCTTTTTTAAAAAAGTTCTTATGATTATAAAGCATTCAAATTTTGAAAAATACGAATTTTTTAATAAAGTCGTGCATGGTTAAAAATTGTTCAAAAAAAATGTTCACGTGATTAAGAATAATTACGGGTAAAAAATTGCTCATGATGTTCAAAAAGAATGTGTTCATGATTTTAAAATGTTTTAAATTCTGAAAAAACATCTTTCTTAATAAATTCATGCAACTCTAAAAATTATTCAAAGTGTTAGGAAAAAATGTTCGTGTGGTTCAAAAAAAAATACGGGTTTTAAAAATGTTCATGCAATTAAAAAAAGTGTTCTCATGATAAAATGTTCAAAATTTTGAAAGTAGGTTTTTTTAATGAAGTCATGCAAGCTTAAAATTGTTGAATGTGTTTGAATAAAATGTTCATGTGGTCCAAAAAAAGTTTACAGGATAAAAAAATGTTCACGGTGTTAAAGAATTCACATGATGGAAAAAATCATGAGATTCATTACGACTAAAAAAGTACAACAGTAACAAAAAGAAGATCACATGCTAAAATGAGCCGCGTCATTACAGCCCATATAGTGGGCAGTGTGGCGAGAGCCTCTCGCGCCCCTAAAATCGGTGTATAGGAGCCCTCCTGCGCAGGGAGCTCCCACTTAATGTTTTCCTTCATGGGTCGCACAATGAAGCCCAATAACGCGTATTTTATCTCTTTAATAAATCTTGAATTATATCAAGTTTCTATTTATTTAATAAGTCTAGTGTAGCATTCTTGTTAAAAATGGAAACATCTATGTCAGACCCCGAGAACATTTGTTCATACACTCGTCAATATTCTTCTTCTTTTAACGAGTGGACATTTTCTCGAACATTGTCAACATTTTTTGAATCTGTGAAAGTACTTTACTTTATTTCAAATGAGTGAACATTTGCTCGAACCCCGTGCACTGTTCTTTGAAAGCCATGAACTTTTTTTAAAACCGTGAATTTAATTGTTTTGACCCTTGTGAACATGTTTAAAACCTTGTGAATATTTTTTTCGAGCCTTGTGAACATTTATTTGGACCCAGTAACCACGAACTTATCACAACATGAACGCTAAAACATGAAAATGGAACAGGAAAATTGAAAATAAAACGTGAAAGAAAATAAATTTTGGAAAGAGAATTAGAAAAGCAAAAAAAAAGTACCAAAAAAAATAAACGAAAACCGAGAGTTCGCGGCCCAACTTAGAGCAACTCCAACAGACGCTGGAAACGGGCCGCGCGCTAAAAAACGGCCCGTTTACAGCGCCAAGATCCTCCCGCGCGCGGGAAAAACTTTGCTGCACGCGCGCCTGTGCACCCTTTCTTTGCCGTACCGATGAGCGCGCGCGGCATAAAACGCGCGCGTACGCTAAAAGCCAACCGCCACCGCTTCCCTCGCGCCACGCCAACTTATCCTCTTCCTCCATCGCTTTCACCGCGTCAGCGCAGCCCACGCCACCGCACCACGCCACGCCACGCCATGCCGCCGCGCCGCTCCTCCTCAGGCTACCGCGGCGTCCACGCGCGCCCGAATGGGATGTTCTACGTCGAGATACGGACCGGCGTCGAGCGCATCGGCCTCGGCACGTTCGAGACGGCGCACGAGGCGGCGCGCGCCTACGACGTTGTGGCGTGGCGGCTCGGGCGCCCACGCAGCCAAATGAACTTCCACGACGTGCGGACGCGCCAGCAAGCCGAGGAGCTCGCGCCGCCGCCGCGCCTCGTCACCGAAGAGGAGCGCCGCCACCGGGTAGAGACCGAGAGGCGCCTCCTCATTGCGGAGCGCGACGAGCATGCGCTGGAGGAGTGGAGACACCGCTTCTCCCAGGACGTCGAGGCGCAGGCGCGGCACGACGCCGAGCGCGAGGCGACCAAGGCGGCGGTGAGGGCCTCCAAGCACGACGACCATGTCCGGCGCCGTGCCAGCAAGGCGGAGCGCCGTGCGTTCATCGAGACGCAGCAGGCCGGCCCGCGCAAACGATCTCCGACAACGACGACCGTTGGATGGACCTGTGGTCGTCGTCGCCGGTGTCCGACACGACACCGGCAACGTCGGACGAGGAATTTAACTTCGATAGCGACTAGTTCCATAGTAGTATTTTCTGCAATATGAACTATGTCTAGTCTTTTTAGTGTTCTATGTAATATATTTTAGCCTAATTTCTAGATCTTGCGAATGTCAGTTTCTTGTCAAAAAGGTGTTTGCGCGCGCTGGACCTTACCGCGTCTGCTAGGGCTTTTTTTCCACTTTTTAGCGCGCGGCGTTTTAGCGCGTCCGGTGGAGGAGATTCGAGCGTGGCGTGGTAAACATGTATCGCACGCGCTGCAACGCAGTTTTAGCGCGCCGAATTTTTGAGCGACCGCTGGAGTTGCTCTTACCTCTCGGCTCCGCCATACGTCGTCCAGCACTCCAGCCCGTCGCCCAACCACGCGCGGTACTCGACACCGACATGGAAGTTGTACAACACGCAACCAAACCAGTGGAACATCACGTAGGTACGTATTGTAGATAGCTAGGTATCCTGGCGAAAGCTACAGATGTAAGCTCAAAAACAAAAAAATTATAAGCTCAAAAAGCTACAGATGATCCGAGCCGCATCATGATCCGGGACACGCGAAGATGGATGCTCGTCTTGCCAGCCGTCTTCATCGATCGATCCATCCATCCGGAGAGGTGGACCAATGGCAGAGCTCCGCGAGGAAGAAGATAACAGGTAGCCATCGACGACCTGTGAAACGAAAACGATGTGCCGCGCGTGATTATCTCCAACTTCTTCTTCCCGCTTCAACCACATAGCCTTCCACCGGAAATTAAAACGCCGTATATATGAACGATCGAGGTTGTCGTTTTACTACTCCAGTACGTATATATGAACGATCTGTCCACATCAGCGGTTGCCATGAGGCAGGCATATGTGTCACAGATTGGCATCCATGTCACTGGGTACCAAATCGATCAAAATCCTGATTCAGTTTCAGTGAGTGATTCCTTTCTACCCAACAGAAGGAAGCTATAGCACGTAGGCGCTGAAGCTCGCATGGGTACGTGTGTGGAGTGCAAATGGTTGATAGAGATATCGGAACGGGAGTGAAAGGTATGTAGCACAAGACCACAAGTCATCTGTCCGGGGACAATCGACAGCAATTCACTCTTATCCATTACCGCGCGCATTTGCTTTAGAGAGGTGCCAGCGATGAGGCGAACCCTATACCCCGCGTTACGGTGTTACCAACGATCGCGCACCCCTCGATCATATATGGGCCGGCCCAATAGCGCTGTGGTGTTTTTTTCAGCTTCGCTTCTTATGCTTTTCCTTCCTTTTTTTCTGTTTCTTTCCTTATTCTTTTTTCTTTTTCAAATTTTCTGTTAATTTTAGGACGCGACTATGTATAAGACGCTTCGATTTGACGAAACTGTAAGCAACAGACGTGAGAAAACAGCCTCATTTTGCATGCATTTAGAAAAAACAGAATTGTTGACATCGGTATTTAATGCAAAATTTGAATTTTAAAATATTTTTTAGCTCAAACCGTTTATCCGATTTAGGATCCGTTTTCACCGTTGGACTAGTCGCGATGAGATCTTCGAAACTAGATCTCATGTTGATATGTTCCGACGATATATTTTTTTTGACCCAAAAGTTACCAACCACTAACACGTGTGTTACCAGGCTGTAGTATGTAAGTTACCGCCCCAAACAACAATTACATTTTGGTTCGAACTATCCCACTTTTGGTTGTTTTTTCGATTCTTCCGAGTTTTGAAGTTACCCCCTAGTTCCATAAGTGAGTTAACATTTTGGGACGGTAAAAATATATCGTGTAAAAGTGGGTAAATATACACTAAAACACATGTGTAACTTCATAAGTATTAGAGAGATGACTTTTTCGATTACATGGTGAAAACTATGCCCCTAAAAGAGATGGATAACTCCATCACTACTGAGTGGGTAACTCTATCAGTATCAGTTTACGGTGGGTAACTCCATCGATTTAGGTTGGATAACTCAGTCACTACTCGGTGGGTAACTCAATCACTACTAGGTGGTACCTCCATCACTACTAGGTGGGTAACTCCATCACTACGGGGTCGTAACTCTATCAGTATAGGACGGGTAACTCTATCACTGCTGGGTGGGTAACTTTATTTATTTAGATTGGGTAACTCTATCACTACGGGATGGTAACTTTATCGGTCTAGGGTGGGTAACTCCATCAGTTTATGGTAGGTAACTCTATCACTACTAGGTGGGTAAATTTATTAGTTTAGGGTGGTAACTCCATCGATTTAGGATGGGTACCTCCATCACTACTGGGTGGTAACTCCATCACTACAGGGTGATAACTCTATCGGTCTAGGATGAGTAACTCTATCACTGCCGGGTGGGTAACTTTATCTGTTTAGGGTGGGTAACTCCATCACTATATGGTGATAACTTTATCAGTCTAGAGTGGGTAACCGCATCAGTTTATGGTGGGTAACTATCACGACTGGGTGGGTGACTTCATTAGTGTAGGGTGGTAACTCCATCAGTTTAGGGTGGGTAGCTATGACTACTGGGTGGGTAACTCTATCAGTTTAGGGTGATAACTCCATCAACATAGGATGGATAACACCATTAGTTTAGGGTGGATAATTTCATCACTACTGGGTCGGTAACTCTATTGATCTAGGGTTGGTAACTCCATAACTACTAGGCGGTAACTTCATCAGTGTATGACGGATAACTCCATCAGTCTAGGGTGGGTAACTTTATCACTAATGGGTGGGTAACTCCATCGGTCTAGGTTGGGTAACTCCATCATTATTAGGTGTTAACTTCATCATTACTGGGTGGGTAACTACTACCTAGAGAGTAGGATAATTATATCGATTTTGTGATAACGTGTACCTCACCGATAAATTTGTATTTGTGTTATCATTGATTAACTTTTACCCAAATTCATGGGTAACTACACCAACCGGGTAACTGAAAGGGTAGCACGATGATAACTGCAAAATTAACATTGGTAATCTCCTCGACGCCAACCTCAGTCAAACAGCCTGGACCACACATCTTGCCTACAAGTGAGAGTCCAAAGTTTGCATATTTCTAACCATAAGCATCTAGAACACATATCCATAGCATTCATCTAAATATGAAGTAGGACAATAATACGGTGGAAAATATTGTTCTTGCAAGCATTTCACCAAGCACCTTGTATGCAATAAGCAGGATGACACCGTGCACTATGAGCCCATGGCTCAACTGAAGGAGCACATAATTTTACGATTTCTACTTTTGTAACAGCGACATGAGACACAAGACAATCACCACTACACGCCACGCTCTCACAGGCCACGGCGTCACCACAGCACGCGCACATGGCCGGGGCGCCAAAGCAAGGCAGAGCAGAGCCAGAAGTTCGCGAGAGCGGACGACGGTAACACGCGCTTCATGGGGTGATGGGGAGCACACAAAGCATGGAGATGGAGACGGCCGAGATAAGCAGGCACGCCTGGCTCGAGCAGCTGACGCTCGCGACCAACCTGTTCGCGTCGATGCCAGTGTCGTTCGAGTACGCCAGGCGACGCGCCTGGGAGTCCATGGCCGGCTGGCCGTAAAGTCAACGGGCACCGCCCCCTCACTTGTACATAACCCCATGAGATGTAAGTAATAGTCATGTAACTAATAAAATGTGGTTTTGCTTCTTCTTGGTGATAGAAAAGCAACATTACCTAAAGCCATGGAGAACAAAATATTTTGTCTTAATTTTGTGAGTCAATAATGGATATGTCTATAAGTTTTCAGTATAGTTCAATTAACTCATACATTTGCATCAACTTCTATTACGTTCAGCCGCGATGGATGGGGCGGGACAGGGGGGGGGGGGGGGGGGGACAGCAATCCAAATAAATGGACATGCATGTTCATTGATTGTTACCATAATTTGTGTCTTAATAAACTAAAACCTATGGTGTGATGACGGAAGCTCCGTAGCATCTCTTATCTTATGAAGATAAAGTTAAAAGTCATAAATGGACGTCAAAGAACAGATGTGCACAACTAAGGCCACGATTGAAGATGTGCTAGACATTGGTGGTAGTTCTATCATCTCTTCGGCCTAAGCAGTTGTTCGAGCTTGTCAGTGACACTACTACGTTGATATTTGTGGTGGAGTTTCATGGCAACATCTAAGTACATTACTCCTGCCCGTGCTCTTCCACACACATGCATTTTTCTCTTCCATACAACCAGTTATCTCGAGCACAAGAAACCAATTAGACAAATCAGCAACAACAGTGTGCCATGGAGAGCACATCAGCTGAACAAATGGTGGCGTGACGGTACCATAGACTGTTGTGCTGGGGCGACAAGAAGAAGAGAGAAATTGAAGCCGAGGGCAGCCACACGGCAGCAGACAACGCTATTGTGGGGCCAACATTGTTGTCATGGTGGATAACGAAAAGAAAGCCTAATCGGATAAGACGTTGATTTGAGCGCAAATTTTACCTACGTGTTCAATGATAAGATCAGAGATTGAGCCAGGGATGGGCAACCCCATCATCCTTCAATCACAGTTATATCTAGTTATCTGCACGTATACGGAGGATTTTAGTTGCATTTGCTCCTAGGCTCCCTCGTAGTGGAGTAGATTATATCCATCACGTTGCGCACGAAAAAATCACGCGATATTGGCCAATGTGGTAGGAGTAGTAGCGAAAACCACTGAGTCTCTCCAAAATCGTCATGTGGGCCAGCGTCTTACACTGACTGCCACGTTGATGGGAAAATTGGCACTGAGATGCATCGCTAGAAATGGCCAAACAGCCCCGGTCATGCCGGTTATGTTGGCGCCACACCCGGGGCATAGAGAGGAACATAAGTTAAACAAGGAAAACGATAAAATTGGCCAGAATGGGGTGATTTATTATGTTTTTAAATTGAGCTTAGCTCAACTGGTTAGCTCAACTGGTTGGGGGAGTGGATGTACAAACACAACACCCAAGTTTAAGTCCCCACGGACGCAAATTTAGGTTCTATTTATACTTGAAGATCAGGCCTTCCTGATATTCATGTAATCAATCCTGAGGACTAGGCTTGGTTATTAACCAAGGTAAAAATCCTGATACTCATGCTTAATGGCTGTGTGCATCCCTAGTTGGTGCAGAGGCCGGAGAATTGAAATTCTCTCCCCAAAAGTTTTTAGGTAGTGAGCTTAGCTCAACTGGTTGGGGGAGTGGATGTACAAACCCAACACACAAGTTCAAGTCCCCACGGACGCGAATTTAGGTTCCTATTTATACTTGAGGATCAGGCCTTCCTAATACTCATGCAATCTATCCCGAGGACCAGGCTTGGTTATTAACCAAGATAAAAAAATCCTGGTACTCATGCTTATTGGCTGTGTGCATCCCTAGTTGGTGCAGAGGCCGGGGAAGTGAAATTCTCCCCCCAAAAGTTTTACTAGGTAGTGAGCTTCCTCGAGCTTCACCATCCTCCGCTTCCTCGAGCTTCACCATCCTCCGCATCGAAGTGAAATTCTTCACCATCGGACAACGATGCGGCCCTGGCTGTGCTCGAAGATGTGGCGGTGTCGGTGGTCGGGCCGCAGGAGAGAGATGCGAAGGAGATGGGGCGTTTGTGGAGGAAGTCCGACGACGAGATCGCCCTCGAGTTCTGGAACGAAATTGGATTCCCCACGCCTGAGTCTAGGTTTTGGAAGGAAGGTTCGCCGTCGGGTGTCTCGCCGTAGGCAACGTCGCAGCAATCTCGGGGACCAAAGGGGCAGTCGCGTCCTCCGCTGTGCACTCTGCAGTCGGCATGTGGCGGTGCCCGGATGACCAGGCCGGTATGGATAGGCTGGAGGGGACCACTGCCTCGCCCGTGGGTCCCCGCCTGTCGTCCTCGGGATGTTCATGACGTCGACGCCGTCTTCCTTGCCGGCAGAGCCCCCTGTCTGTGCGCCTCCGGCCGTGGCTCTAGCGGAGCCGTCTCCCTCGCCGCCGGTCGCGGAGGCGGTGGCGCGGCTCGCCAATCCGGGGCGCGTGATCTCCGCGTCGGGCGCGCATGGGGAAGTTCAAATTCTTCATGCAGGTGGGGCCCTGCCGTTGATCCATCTCAGCCGTCCGTCTCCCTGGGCGTATCTGCGCCGCAGGTTCGCTGGGCTGTGGAGGCGATCAAGCTACGAGCCTAGGGTTTCCAGGCCCGTCGTTTCGTCCTTCATCGCCGATCCCTCCCTGCCCCGTCTCATGTTCCCGGTCGTCGCCTCGCCGTCTCCGTCATCGTCGTCCGTCTCCGCCGCGCTGGTTTCTGCCCCACCGCTGTTGCGGTCGCCGGGTGGCAGGTCCTTCGCCGAGGTCGTCGTGGCTCGACCCTCCGCCATGTCTGGCGGCGCTCCACCATTCGGGCCTGGGAGGCCCCCTCAGCAAGCGGGCGGGCAATAGGTGGGAGGCTCAGGCCTCCAAGCTCCTCTCGCTGCAGCGCGCGCTGCTCCTACGCCTCTGCGCGCGACGGCGCCACCCATGCTCTTCGGCGGGAGCGAGGGACCTGGGACCAATCGCTCCGCTGCCATGTCGTTCGCCGCTTAAGCTGGTAGTTCGATGTTTGCGGCGGGTACCCAACAGGTTGTCGCGTCCGTGACTGTGTCGTTTGTCCTCGGGGCTGCTCCTGCAACAAGAACAAGCGCAAGAAGAAGAAATTGGCGGCGCCTGCTGCTGCTGGGTCGGGGGTGGCTGCCGCCATGCCGGTGCCTGGGGCTCTGCCTACTGCTGTGGCGGAGACGTAGGTGGCCCCGGTCATAGTTGTTCCGGAGGTCGCAAAGGTGAAGAAGAAGCGGTGCTCATTTTTCAATGTCGACTCTCACGAGTCCAAAGATTGCACGGTGGACCGCTACTGCTATGTCTGTGATAAAATCATGCACCCAACGGCCCGATGTCCTACTTTGAGGTTGCCGAAATCGTATGCAGGGACGGGAGGTATTAGGAGTGATGACATGGGCGGAGGCAGCTGGGGACCAGCGGTGCCCCCCCCCCCCCCAACATGCAAGAATTTTTTTTAATACCCCAAAGATTGTTGACTTTGGTGCTTCTCGTACTCTCTTCTAGTCTCCTGTACTCATATTCTAAGCAAAAGAAAAAGAAAAAAGTGGTCCCAAGGCAGCCCAAGTGCCCACGGGAGAGGCTCTCCAGTCCACGCACACTGCAGGACAGGCACACTGCTTCCTCTTCCCCTGTTCGGCTGCTGCCTATGCCTGCTCTTCCCCAATTTTGCTCCATGGTCGACTGCTCAAACCCCCTCTCACCCCTCTCCCTCTGAAGTCTGAACCGGAGGTCGGCAGTCAAATCCAAGGCAGCAACGTTGCTGCCTGCCGGATCCATGCCCTCACTCCCCTCCGATCTTGGCTACTAACGAAGGTACATACTTTTTTTATTCCCTGTAGTTTTTAGATCTGTTGTTTATTTTGTATGATTGTAATTTCTTTCACCCTTCTAAATCTGTCATTTGGTTTGTTTTTGGCATATTGTTTCTTCACATAGTCATAGCTTATGGTGTTAATTGTTCAATATTTGTAGGATAATCATGGCTAAAAATAAAAGAAAGACTGCACCGATCCACAATATTCATTCTTATTTTGGAAAGAAAGGAAGAGCTGATCAGGGGTCTGGAGTTTCAGAACTTGAGAACTATATCAGAACTTTGCCAACAACTTGCAGCAACCGGAAAAAATGATGATTATCACTTGATTGACAGGTATGTATTGTTATTTGCAGCTATATTAGTTGATTTAATCATTGTTGAAAGTACTAGTTCATTGTAATTGAATAGATTGATTCGGCTTGTTCTTACTTTACCGGTCTCAACTGCAACCACTGAACGTGCATTCTCTGCAATGAAACTTGTGAAAACAAGGCTCCGGAATAAAATGGAAGATGGATTCCTACGAGATTGCTTGGTCACATACATTGAAAAGGAGATTGCTGTTGGAATATCAACAGATGCAATTATAGATGAGTTTGATGAAGCACCACGTAGAGTGGACTTTAATTAAAAAGTGTTAGTTGCTCTATCTCATATTGTCTAGAATTTTTGCTTTTCAATAATATGCAATTGTATATCCTTTTGTCCTAGACAGTTATTCAGTAAATGGTGATATAATCAATGGAACAAATATTTTGCTATTACTTTGTCCCACTTTTTTTGGCCTTTTTTTGCCATCAGTGAGTTGTCTTCTTTGATCGGCCCCCCTCAAACAATTTTCCTGCCTCCGCCACTGAGTGATGAGACCATGTTCTCGCATCTTCCTGACAGGATTTTCAAGCCACATCTTGCTCCGCATCGTTGAAAGAGCATGGTTTCCCCCATGTGTTGTTTTGGTAATTAATGACAATCCCTATGGACTAATGTGTGCTTTAAGTTATATTTGCAGTGTTGGTCCATAAGGAATGCTTTGACTCCATATGTTGGAGTCAAGGCTAAAAGAAGAAAACTATATGTTGGTCAAGGCTAAGTGCAAGTTGATCAACGTACAAGATTAGGGCATGTGAAGAAGAAGATCATGTGTTGATCAAGATCCTATGTTGTCCATGGTGGATGGCGTCGCGTGGTGATCATCATCAAGATAAAGGCCATGTGAAGATATGTCGAAGAGTGCCTCTCCCATCATGGTGTATGGGGGAGCAATATGTGTGTCTTCACCAAGCGGAGCAAAATCAAGAAAGGTGATCCACTTGAGAGTAGACCAAGATCGTCATCATCGAGCTCAAGTGGAATGCGCAAGGCAAAGGTATGATATTGATAGGCTTTCTATTTTACCGGTCTCGCGGTGTAGTTGGGAGACCGGGTTTTAGGATATGTAACCGTTCTATCAAGAGGGGCTCTCAAGTGAGCTTTAGCGTATCGGTCGTTGAGAGCTCAAACCTTTGCATCCTTGGCATCATCTTTATTGGTTCCTATTTGGCTCTTATCGTGGTGTGGTATTGGTGCTTGTCGTGCTTGTCATGACAAGCCCAAGGTCACCGAAAACGGTTCTCATATGTGTTACCTATTGAGTTTTCGGTGTCGGAGATTTTGTTGGTCCATCTATACGGAAGGTTTCACTCTTCCAATTATTAGCAAAATCTCCCTTGCTTGGTTTCAATATTTTCACTTGTTATTAGGTAGCATTTGTCATCCTCTTTCCAACAAAAGTGGTTTTGTGTTATTCGGACGTCATATGCAAAAGATATGGTTTTCCGGGTTTTAATAAAAGGGTTTGACCTCTCACCATTTGGCTTTACCATATCTTGTTGAACAATGATGTTTCTATGAATATTCTTGTTGTGCTCGTTGTGACGATTCCAACGAGTCCAAGATTACTGAAAACGGAGTTCGTATGAGGAAGTTATTGCGGTTTCGGTATCGGTCGCTTTTAGAACAGAGTATTAGAGGGAAAAAGAAAAAAGGGCGTGACCGAACCGGCATGCCGACCGGCCCAGGCCGGGTCTCTGGCCGTCCGCGTCTGGCAGGCTCCCGGTTCCCCAGCCGGCCCAGGCCGGGCCACAGGCCGGCGCGGTCGGGTGGGCCGCCGGCCGCCTGGCCGGCCCAGGCCGGGTAGCAGGCCGGCTGTTGCGCCCGGTGTGCTGCCCTCCTCCCTTGCCGGCTCCCAGGCCGGCCCAGGCCGGGTTGCAGGCCGGCCTGGGTGCTGTTTCCCTTCTTTACCTTTTTCCAACGGCTCCTTTTGGAGCCCCTATTTAAAAGGTTTCTTCTTCAAAATAAACCTAACCTTTGAGCCAACTCCTAAGCTATTTTCCCCTCCTCCATTGTTGACCTCTTGAGCTTGGCTTTCTCTCTTTCTCTCCACTAGTTCGTGCTACTTCTTAGAGAAAAAGAGAGAGGAGATCTAGATCCGTATTTCCACCGGTTGATTTCTCCTCTAAGTGAGGGGAACACTTTGGATCTATATCTTTGGAGTTTCTTGGTGTTTCTCCTTTGTTCTTCCTCCTTAATCCCTCCCAAGCATTAGTTGCTTTGGTTGGATTCGGGGTGGAAGAACTTGTTCACTTAGTGTGTTCTTGCCATTGCATTAGTTGCATCGGTTTGAGTTCTCCACGGTGATTCGTGGAAAGTGAAGTTGAGAAGCTTGTTACTCTTGGGTACTTTGGTGCCCTAGAGCTTGTTCCTCTAGGGCACGTTGGTACCCTAGACGGTTTGATTTCTCGGAGTCTTGGTGGCTTACGGGATTTGTTGGGAGCCTCCAATTGTGGAGTGTGGCTCAACCTTGTTGCTTCGGAGCTTTGGTAGCTACGAAGATATTGCCGGGAGCCATCAATTGAGTTGTGGTGTGTGCCCCGGCCTTGGGCATCGAGTCTTGGCGGCTCGGTGCATTTGGTGAAGACCCTCCAACTTGTGGAGTGAGCTTCACCCTTGTAAAGGTTCTAGTTGTCAACCTCAACGGCAACATAGTGACAAGTGCCTCGCCACATTGGTGGTAAGATACAACGGAGATACGGTGTGCCATATTAAGGCTACTCGGTGCTTCACATTGGTGAACACCGCGCCGCTCCAACGGAGACTAGCTTCCATTGGGAAGTGAACTTCGGGATAAATCATCGTCTCCAAGTGCCTCGGTATTTCTATCCCGAGCTTCTTACTTATGCTATTTACTTTGTGATAGACATCGAGCTTAAAGTCATATATCTTGCTATCACCTAGTTGATCATATTGCTTAGCATAAGTTGTTGGTGCACATAGGTGAACCTAGCTAGTTTAGGTTTTGGCTTGATAAATTAAACGTTAGTTTTATTCCGCATTTATTCAAGCCTTAACCGTAATAATTTTAAATCGCCTATTCACCCCCCCCCCCCCCCCCCCCTCTAGGCGACATCCGTGTCCTTTCAATCGTTCACCCATTGCTCTTGTGACAGTGTCTAGTGAAGCTATGTCGGCGGAGATGGTTCAGATTCTCGTTGCTCGCATTTGCCCACTTCAGTCGGATTGGTCTTGGGATGCATTGCCACACAAGTCCAGCTCTTTCCTAGTCAACTTCCCTTTGATGGCAGATTTGGAGAGGGTGGATGGCTTTGAACTTGGAGTTCCTAAGCAGCAATCTAGGATCACCTTTGGGATATGGAGAGAGGAGGATATCATGCATTCTCAAGAGTTGACACCTACATGGGTTCATGTGTATGAAGTCCCACATACAGTTAGACACTTTCTAGGGCTGTGGGTTGTGGGGACCCTGATTGGCAGGACTATGGACGTTGATTTGCTTGCTCTTCGCCGCCGTAACATTGTGAGGGTGCTTGTGGCTGTGCGAGACCCTAAGCTCTTTGACAACTTTACCGTCAATACGGATGCTTTTGTTTGCCTTAAGGGGTACGCTTTTTGGTTCGATAGGAAGGCAGTTGATTACGTTCCCGAGCATGATTTTGTGCCCTTTTTGTGGAGGAGACATGAGAAGGATGATGATGCAAAAGGTTTGGAGGAGAGGAACAATTCTTAGCCTTATTCGCAGGAGCCGCCAAAGTCTGTTGATAGTGATACCCCGATGCCCCAAGTGCAAAATTCCTCGGGTACGGAGGCTTCTACTCGCGGTCTTCTTGGTGATGCTGATATTCTGAAGGGGTATGCGATGACTGCTATTAATCCTAACCCGCAGACGCCATGGGGTAAGGAGATGGTGGCTCAGCTGAGGGCTTCTTCTCCGATGACGGTTCGTGCAGCTACTTCTGCCCGTGTTTCGTTGGGGTCGGTGCACCGGTCGTCGTCGACGGCTCCTGCATCATCATCCTTCTCGATCACCCCACCGCTGATGTTGCCGCTGCTGGGCTGACCGCGTCACCGCAGCTAGGGCGCGTGGTTCCCCCCAGGTCGTCCCAGGCGGACGCTGCCTAGATCAACTCTCCTCCGGCCGGAGAGTTGCTCGAATCGGTGTCGGGGAAGCCTTTGCCACCATGCGGGAGGGGCTGGCTGGTTCCAGTCCAGTTGATGATTCATCTCCTGGGGTGTTGGGGTGCCTAGCGAGCCCTAGCGTCGAGCCTCAGGAGGATGGCCCATCCCGACACATGCCGCTGGTGGCGGGGGAGGCTTCTACGCCACCTTCGAGTGTGCCACTGGTCTCGCCGTTGTCGGGGGAAGACTCCTCACCACCACTGTCTTTTCCGGCACCGGCCGTGCTGAGGAGGAGCTTGCGCCACGCTGTGGCGCCGGACGGCTCTTCTAGTATGGATGAGGATGCCTTGGCGAATGCTATGCGTCGCAAGGCTCATCAGTACGACGACAATCCTGGTAAGGACAAATACTCTAAGTCGTTTCTATCTTTTTCAAATTCAAGCATTTCAGCTAAGTTGAATGAAGTAGGAATCTCTTTGGGTAATAATGTTTCAAAAGTGGCTATGTCGACTAATGCACTGAGACAATTGGAGTATGACCGATTAACAGTCATTCCAAAAGTCTCATGTAAGTCGGTTTCCCCCTATGCGGATGAGGAAGAGTTGAACGACACAATTGATGTCCAGCTCTTATCACATCTAGTTGGGGATGTTTCCGAGGGAGGCTTGGAGGAGGCGACGCTCTGTTCATTATATGATCTGAAAGCGTCTAACCGCAAATCCAAAGCAGACTCTCTTAGGAAAGCAAATAAAAAATCACCACGGAAAAAGGCGAAATCATCGACAACTCCAAAGGTTTCCAAATGAATGGCATGTTTTTGAATAGCAGATGTAATGCCCCAAGATCGGTACTATGCAGATTTTAGCGTTCCAGCCAAATCCGCATAATAACGATCCTAAAAGACGCCCACCAGGCATAACGTGCACGTCGCAACACACACGTTATGCGGGTGGAATTGTGATAACATTACAACAGTTCTCGATGGAACCCACAAAAGAACATCTATACAACAACGACTCACCGAAGCTCCAGGGAACCACCTAGCTAGGTCTGATCCATCTTGAAAGTCTGGCCGAAGCTCCGAGGTGGGCCTAACCGTTGCGTGAACGGCTTCGGGAGGGAAACACTCATACGATTTCCCCTCCTTCCACACTCGATAAACGAACGCTCCGCAGCCCTACCGTAAGTAACCATCACGTATAAGTCCCGGAGGCGTCCCATCCGTACCTGCAACAAAAAACACCCGAACTACTTGTGGCGCCCTGAACAAGGCTGCTGATCCGGTACTAGGTCGAGGGGAGTCCCATTTCCTCCCACATGTGGGTAGTGTGCTCAGTCTTGGATCAGAGGACAAGAACTCGGGTCCTAGGCGACACTAGCAGAACAAATCACCACGATTGGCCTTTCGCCGGTGCCTTATCTTTATTAATTATGTCCCATCGCCAAACATTAAAGATTATCATGTGAATTTAACCCAACTATCAAATTATAACAAGACTAGAACATGACTCGAGCAAAACAAACCTAAGCATGCACTACGACTCGCAAGGCCAACAAGATAAACAAGCAACAGGGTAATAGGATGTGGAGGTGGGGCATATCATGGCTGCAAGGTAAACATGCAAATAGGATCGAGACACAAGCATCGCAATATAAGGCTAGCAAGGAACAAAATGATAGGAGGCGTGAGAGGCAGAAGACAAGCAAAGATAGCAAGGGAGTATCACTTGCCTGCAATCCGGTAGAGGTATCCGAACCTGTCGTTGCTCACATCAACTCAACATCCTATTCCCGAAGAAGCAACAAACACTGGAAACATAAAAGATGCATTTTACTACTACGGCAAAAGAAGCGGCATGTTGATGTCATGATGCATGACAAATTAAATGTGATTCAATTTTATTCCCTAACACATGGCAAAAGCATTTTAAATGGGATCGGTGCTCAATATAAATGCACCGGACAAATCCCATAATTAGTTGATTTAGTTCGACTAAATGGATAAAGGTGCGATGTTGATTAATGATGCATGATTTTATAAGATACAGATATATATGGCATATAGGGGTTTAGGGTTGGGGTCGCACATCGGATCGAGGATCTTCGGATTTGGAAGCCATCGTCTTCGGTCCGGAGGGGAAGTAGTCGAAGTAGTCGTGCCGGTTGAAGTAGTCGAGGTAGTCGACGTCGTGGAAGTAGTCGTACTCGGGGGGGGGGGGTCGTCATGGCGGACCTTGGCGTTCCGGTCTTTGGGGTCGACGGGGTTCACGGCGTCGGGGTACTCGGTCTTCTCGGACACGCACGAAGGCGGCCGACACAAATCACAATGAAGCGGAGAACTTGGCGGTTCCGGTCTTCGGGCTTCACGGTGGCGGGGTACTCGGGCGTCGGTAGTCGTACACGGAGTCGTGGAAGAACTCATCGCATCGTCATCCGTTCGTCGGGGTAGTCCTTGGCGGCGTCGATCTTCACGGTGTCGGGGATCGGGCTTCATGGTCTCGGTTCACAACAGGAGCGGGGACGGGAAACGGGAAACACGGCGGGAACAACCGGTTTCACGGCACGGGGGGCAACACGGAGACGAGAGCGAACACGACGGGAAACGGGCACCTTTTCCTTGCGAGCATTAAGTCAGACACATGGCGTGCGCTGAAGAGGTACACGTAGGGGAGCGAGGAGGTGCGACTGGAGGCGAGCTGGGGAGGCCGGGAGGAGCAGGAGGGGGTAGGCCGGCCAGAAGTAGGTGGAGGGAGCAGGGAGGTCGGCGCTGGCGGGAGGTGAGCTCGGATGCAGGCGTAGAGGACCGGCGGCGGGGTCGAACATGGGAGCAGGGGCTCGGGCTCGAGCGTGACAAGGAGGGGCCGGGGTGCTCGAGAAGAGGAGGAGCTGACAGAGGCGAGGATGGCAGCGCGGTGGGAGGAGCAGAGGCGGCGCAGCCCAGGCAGAGACATGGCGACGACGGCTGGGGCAGCAGGAGGGCGGCCGAACGGGAAGGGGAGGCGCGCAGGGATGGAGAGGACAGGCGGGAGAGGAGCAGGGAAAAGAGCTGAAGGTGCTGGGGAAAAGGTCGCCGGCGGTGGAGGGGCTCGAGGAGAGGAGGCCGACGGGGAGAGGCGTGGCCAGCGCGCGGACGGGCGCGGGGCGCCATGGTGAGGGAGAGGGCGCGCGCGAGGAGAGGTGGAGCAAGGGGCGGCGCGCGGGGAGAGAGTGAAAGGACACATATGTCGCCTAGAGGGGGGTGAATAGGCGATTTAAAATTATTACGGTTAAGGCTTGAATAAATGCGGAATAAAACCAATGTTTAATTTATCAAGCCAAAACCTAAACTAGCTAGGTTCACCTATGTGGCTATGTGCACCAACACTTATGCTAAGCAATATAATCAACTAGGTGATATCAAGATATATGACTTTAAGCTCGATGTCTATCACAAAGTTAATAGCATAAGTAAGAAGCTCGGGTATAGAAATACCGAGGCACTTGGAGACGATGATTTATCCCGAAGTTCACTTCCCAATGGAAGCTAGTCTCCGTTGGAGCGGCGCGGTGTTCACCAATGTGAAACACCGAATAGCCTTGATATGGCACACCGTATCTCCGTTGTGTCTTACCACCAATGTGGCGAGGCACTTGTCACTATGTTGCCGTTGAGGTTGACAACGAAAACCTGTACAAGGATGAAGCTCACTCCACAAGTTGAAGGGTCTTCACCAAATGCACCGAGCCACCAAGACTCGATGCCCAAGGCCGAGGCACACACCACAACTTAATTGGTGGCTCTCGGCAATGTCTTCGTAGCTACCAAAGCTCCGAAGCGAACAAGGTTGGGCCTCCCTCCACAACCTAATTGGAGGCTCCCAACAAATCCAGTGAGCCACCAAGACTCGGAGAGATCAACAACCGTCTAGGGTACCAACGTGCCCTAGAGGAACAAGCTCTAGGGCACCAAAGCACCCAAGAGTAACAAGCTTCTCAACTTCACTTCCACGTATCACCGTGGAGAACTCAAACCGATGCAACTAATGCAATGGCAAGAACACACTAAGTGGTCAAGTTCATCCAACCCGAATCCAACCAAAGCAACTAATGCTTGGGAGGGATTTGAGAGGAAGAACAAAGGAGAAACACCAAGAAACTCCAAAGATCTAGATCCAAAGTGTTCCCCTCACTTAGAGAAGAAATCGATCGGTGGAAACGTGGATCTAGACCTACTCTCTCTTTTCCCTCAAAAACTAGCAAGAACTATTGGAGGGATTGAGAGATAGCAAGCTCACAAGAATGTCAACAATGGGGGAAAGAGAGCTCAAGAGATGGAAGAAGAGAAAGAATGAATTGGGGAAGAAGACCCCTTAAAAAGGGGAGCCAAAATATGGCCGTTGGGGCAGGGGCTCGTGGCCAGCCATGGGGCCGGCCAGACCGGGGCAGTGGCCGGCCAGCCTATGCGTCGAAGTGGCTCACAGCCCGGCCATGGCCGGCCAGGCCCGGCCATGATGGCCAGCCAGCAAACTGCCTCGAAGTGGCACCCAGCCCGGCCATGGCTGGCCAGCTAACAGAGCCAGCCCGGCCATGGGTCCGGCCAGGCCGGGGCAGTGGCTGGCCTGCCGCCTTCTTCTCCCCTTATTTCTTTCTTTCTTTTCTTTTCTTTTTCTGTCTAGAAAACGTCCGATACCGGAAATGCAATAACTTTTGTATCCGTACTCCGTTTTCGATAATCTTGGACTCGTTGGAATCACCACAACAAGCACTACAAGATTATGCAGAAAAACATCATTGTTCAACAAGATATGGTAAAACCAAATGATGAAAGGTAAAACCTTTCTATTGAAAACCGAAAAACCATATCTTTTTCAAATGAAGTCCAAATGACATGAAAGCACTTTTGTTGGAAAGAGGATGACAAATGCTACCCAATAACAAGTGAGAATATTGAAACCAAGCAAGGGAGATTTTGCTAATAAACGGGAGAGTGAAACCTTCCACATAGATGGACCGGCAAAAACTCCACCACCGAAAACTTAAGAGGAGACACACGAAAACCGTTTTCGGTGGCCTTGGCCTTGTCATGACAAGCACGACAAGCACCATTACCACACCACGATAAGAGCCAAATAGGAACCAATAAAGATGATTCCAAGGATGCAAAGGTTTGAGCTCTCTACGACCGATACGCTAAAGCTCACTTGAGAGCCCCTCTTGATAGTACGGTTACCTATCCTAAAACCCCGGTCTCCCAACTACACCGCAAGACCGGTAAAATAGAAACCCTATCAAGATCATACCTTTTCCTTGCGCATTCCACTTGAGCTATATGATGACAATCTTGATCTACTCTCAAGTGGATCACCTTTCTTGATTGTGCTCCGCTTGGTGAAGACTCACATATTGCTCCCCCATACACCAAGATGGGAGAGGTACTCTTTCGCATATCTTCACATGCCCTTATCTTGTATGTTGGTCAACTTGCACTTAGCTTTGATCAACATATATTCTTCTTCTTCGCATACCTTCACATGCACTTATCTTGTATGTTGATCAACTTGCACTTAGCCTCGATCAACATATAATCTTCTTCTTTTAGCCTTGACTCCAACATATGGAGTCCAAGCATTCCTTATGGACCAACACTACAAATATAACTCAAAGCACACATTAGTCCATAGAGATTGTCATTAATTACCAAAACACCACATGGGGGCAACGATGCTCTTTCAGAGAGCCAGGGAGGAAGAGGAGAGGAGGGGATCGGGTGCGAGGTCGTCGGGGTCGAGCCGGGGAAGAGGAGGAGATCGATGGGGAGGAGCGGGGGTGAGGAGGATGCGGTGGTGGAACACGCACGGGTGCGGGAGGAGAGAAGGTGTGGCCACGGGGAAGAAGAGGAGAAAAAAAAGAAAAAGAAAAGGATAAGGGAGAGAGAGAGAAAAGAGAGAAGAGGGGGGTTTTGCAAAAGGACAAGAGGTGGGAGGACCTCTTCGCGAAAAACAGAAAACGGAGGAGGGTGGCTGCAAGGTGCAGGTGTAACGCCCCGACCCGGAATTATACAGAGAAGCTATGAATCCGACACAACCATCAATGTATAAGACAAAGATCGAGACTTGTGGAACAGAACTGGCACAAAGCATGACTCTACGACACAAAATTATAGCAACTCATATAACGAGAAGAATACAATATTACACAACAAAAGGATCACAGATCCAACAAGTCATCAAGCGGAAGCGGGTAGTGTTGTCTAACAACAAGAAGCAAATATATGGCCTAAGAGGCCTACAATAAACATCACCCAAGCCAGCTTGTTCCACGGTCCCAAGCTGCCACCTGGGAACCCCAGACTAGTAGTCGACGTCAACGAAGAACCCACCTAGTTGCTCGGTGTCGTCCTCCTCTGAAATACAAATACATAGAGGCAGCAAAGAGAGACTGAGTACGATGTACTCGCAAGTTTAGTAGGGCGATATAGGCCCAATGACTGACGGAGGCTCTAAAGCTGTTTATGTAGTTCTTTTGCATAAAGCTAGTTTTAAATAACTGAACATAAAGGACACATGGCATTCGTCTACTCAGAATATTTTCATAAAGGGGTAAGAGAGTAACATTTTTCATCATCGGTTCTTATCGAACCCTTTTGTAACCATCACCACTCATCTCCACCAAAGGCACTCCCTCGAATCACCCTCGAGGAAATGAACCTCTTACACACACGTTGAGTTGCAACCTTTAGCTGCCAAATTAATTAATTAAGGTTAAGGTTCTCTATGATCCCGTAAATCCATTCCCAAGGCGTCCATAACCGCGGACACGGCTTTTCGAAAAGATTAAACCCTGCAGGGGTGTACTATGTGAAAGTCGCCAGGTTCCCGAGGGACCTCCCAGCTTCTTATCCATTGGTACCGTCCGGCTCACCTAATTGACCCTCTTCCGGGGAAGGCCGGCGAGCAGGCGCGGTTAAGCCTTTACCTCACGTGAGAATATCCAAGAGTCATCTGTGGCCACAGGACAGGTTCAGCGCTCCCAGCGCCCTGCCCCATCGCCACGTCCTACACGCAAATCCTCATCAACATCATCTTTTCCACTCACACGCAAATGGAAAACCGAACTAGAGGACCCTTGGATATGCCCGCACAAGTTATTTAGCTAGTAAGGCGCCCATACACCCACCAATGGCAGCACGCTCAGACCTTGGTTCCGAAGACAGGAACTCGCACCTAGGGGCAAGAGTGAGGCAAAACACCATCCCCGATGGCAACTCACCCAAGCCTACTTAGCATTTTACTTAAGCACCCCACATATCCACCAAGTCCGCATCATTCCATCTTCAACAATAATTATGGAAATAAACAACGGACACAACTAATATTTAACTAAGCATGGCTAAGCACATAACCAACAAGTATAGAAATTGTATCCGGCCAACACATCAACCTAGGGTTCATAGGTAGGGATACATGCGATTGGCTCGGGGAAGAGACATGCATTCATAGGATTCTATAGTTACCAAAAGAGACATTTGAACCGCATGCAATATTATGGTGGATAAAATAAGTTGATAAAACATAGGATGCTAGATGCCAAGAAGGTTAGGTTATCTCTTGCCTTGCTGCCCGGGCGTGAAGTATTGATCGTCGGGGTAAGTAGAGAGACCCTCGACTCCGGAATCTATCGATGCCCAAAAGAAATACAAAGCACACATAAATCACAAGAACACAAGTGCAATGCTCAATCACATGATGACATGTCAAATTGATGCAAGGATATTATTATATAAATTAAAGGCATAATTAAATGGGGAGCCCAATAATTAGTGAAATTATTTGGGATCAACCCCATATTTATCTTAGTGACCACAATCTTATAAATTATCAAATTATTAGAGAGGTGGCTCAAATATGCATGAACATGACAAGAATAGATAGGGTTTGTCATTCCGAACATTTTGGTACCTTATTCATAATTTTCGAAGCACCGATGAATAAATAGCGAGTTAAATAATTATTTGGATTTAAACCCTTTTATCGAATTATTAAGAACATCAAATTAAGTATTTGTGATCATGATGTGCTATTATCATAGTTGGATAGCACTTGAAGTGCTGGTCAATTTGATATAACATTCACAAGATTTGATTTAGTATTTTAAAAGTTATTAAACATTCACGTTTTAACACAGACTGCCGGAACTTCCGGTAAATAGACCGGTAGTTCCGGTTTGCCGGTACTTCCTCGGTTACTTCCGGTCCAAAACACAAAAGTCCAGTTCCGAAAAAGGGTTAACCGGTACTTCCGGTGAAGTGCCCGGTAGTACCGATTTAGCGGTACTGCCGGTGCTACTTCCGGCTCTACTTCCGGTTACGAACTCAAAATGTCCAGTACCGAAATTTGGGAACTAGCGGTACTACCGCTCTACTTCCGGTTTACCGGTACTACCGATACTACTTCTGGTTCAGGGATTTGAGCGCGGCCGCGGCGGGAGCGCGCGGTGACCACGCGCACGCCGTGCACGCGCGCGTCGACGGAGGGGCTACTAGGATGCGCAACCGGGCGC
This sequence comes from Puccinellia tenuiflora, assembly GCA_012064385.1. Classification (NCBI taxonomy): domain Eukaryota; kingdom Viridiplantae; phylum Streptophyta; class Magnoliopsida; order Poales; family Poaceae; genus Puccinellia; species Puccinellia tenuiflora. Next base: position 1,614,418 of record QRDG01000088.1, read on the forward strand.
ATTAGACGCGCGGGGCGACGGCGAGCCAAGAGGGTAGCGGCGCCGCCCAAAAAGGGTCGCCGGATCGACGGCACTACGGCGGCCAGCGGCGACGGTGAGCCAAGAGGCGGCACCACGAGGCTAGAGAGGGAGAGGGGAAGAACGACGGCGTCCAGGAGGAAGAGCAGCTCACCAGCAATGCGGTGAACTCGACGGCGAGGCTCGGGGAGGACGAGGGCGGCGGCAATCGAGCTCGATGTGCGGCGGCCGGAGCAGAGGAAGGACGAGCGGCGACGGCGGCTGAGGGATCCCCGGCCCGATTCCTTCGGTGGGAAGGGAGAGGACGCCGAGGCGGAGCCGACGGTGGTCTTGGCTGGAGCTGGGGTGGCCGGAAACGACGGCGGTGTGCTCGGCTCTAGCGGCGGCGGCGGCGGCGAGCGGGAGCTCGATCTAGGGTTAGGGCTAGGTGGGCTGCGCGTGGGGAACGGGCAGAGGGAAGAGTGAGGGGGCAGGTGCGGCCAGTGGGGGGGGTCACTTACCCTAGGGGCCACGGGAGCACGCGGGGAGCAGGTAAGGCGTGCGTCCATGGCGACAGTGGCGCGCACTGTCGCCACAGAGGTGACGGTGCGCCGGTACTTCCGGCCAGGGGACCGGTAGTTCCGGTGGACCCAGTAAAAACAGAAAAGGCTTTTTCTGTTTGGAGCACAAAACAATTCCAGAAAAATATACCAAAATTCTGGGAACATCTCCAACAGATAAATTAGCTCAGCATACAATTACTTGAGCCTTCGAGCACCATGACAAGGCTTACCAATGACCAAGGCTATGAACCACATTTGAAGGCATAAGGAAGTGGGAAACAAAGTTGGAAACCATCCATTTGGTTCTTAGCACTTGAGGTGAACCTAGAGAACTTGGTGAACCATATGGTCACATGTCATGACATGGGTCACACCTTAGCTTACATTTCAAAGGTTATAGTTTGGGGAAGGTTGGGCTTCCCTTTTAACAATGTTTTCCAATTGTGGTTTGTTAACACAAGCAATTTAAAGATATGCCATGATGCAAGCAAGAATGCAAAAGTGGAAAAATTCTTCGTATTTTTCATATCCAAGCTAGGGCTGTTACAAATCTACCCCCCTTACAGGAATCTCGTCCCGAGATTCTAGGCTTGAGTGAAGAAGGCGGGGTATTCCTGACGAAGACTAGTTTCTCGCTCCCATGTGGCTTCTTCCTCGGAATGGTTAGACCATTGAACTTTGAGAAACTTGATAGACTTGTTGCGGGTTTTCCTCTCCGCTTCATCCAAGATGCGGATAGGATGCTCGCGATAGGTCAAATCCTCCTGAATGTCCAATGCCTCATGATCAACCCCACGGATGGGATCCTTGAAGCAACGACGTAGTTGGGAGACATGGAAAACATCATGGACATCCGGAAAGTTGGAGGCCAACTCAAGTTGATAGGAGAGATCTCCTCGCTTGGCTAGGACGGTGAAAGGGCCAACAAAGCGAGGTGCCAGTTTACCCTTGATTCCAAAGCGACGAACGCCTCGAAGAGGAGAGACTCGAAGATAGGCCTTGTCACCAATTTCATAGTGGACCTCTTGATGGTGCTTGTCATAATAGCTTTTCTGACGGGATTGAGCGGCTTTGAGATTTTCCCGAATGACACGGACTTTCTCTTCGGCTTCGTTGATCACATCCGGACCGAAGAGTGGCCTCTCTCCAGTTTCAGACCAATTGAGGGGAGTCCGGCATTTTCTCCCATAAAGGACCTCAAAGGGTGCCATTTGCAAACTGGCTTGATAACTATTGTTGTAGGAGAACTCGGCGAGAGGAAGGTATTTCTCCCAACCCTTACCGAAGGAGATGACACAAGCCCGAAGCATATCCTCAAGAACTTGATTTACTCTTTCAGTTTGCCCGTCGGTTTGAGGATGATAGGCGGTGCTGAAGTTGAGGCGGGTTCCCATAGCATTTTGGAAAGCCTGCCAGAATTTGGACACGAAAAGGCTCCCACGGTCGGAGATGATCCTCAATGGAACACCGTGGAGAGGAACAATGCGGGCAACATACAACTCGGCCAATTGAGTTGCATTTATATCCTCGCGAACCGGTAGGAAATGGGCTACCTTGGACAGGCGGTCGATGACGACCCAGATGGCATTGTTGCCCTTTTGTGATCTTGGGAAATCGGTGATGAAATCCATACCAATTTCATCCCATTTCCACTCAGGAATGGCTATGGGGCGAAGGGTGCCAGCTGGCCGTTGATGTTCAGCCTTCACTCGGCGACAGACGTCGCATTCAGCAACATACTCGGCGATCTCGCGCTTCATGCAAGACCACCAGAATTGAGGTCGAAGATCTTGGTACATTTTGGTGCTACCGGGGTGAATAGAGATGGGTGACTCATGAGCTTCAGAGAGTATCAACTCCCTCATATTTCCACTCTTGGGCACCACTAGACGGTCACCGAAATAGATAACACCATTGCCATCAACCGAGAAACAATTGGCATTCCCATTAGCTATCTTCTCTTTGATCTCGAGGATTTCAGGATCATTTTGTTGAGCGGCCTTGATATCATCCTCGAGAGTGGATTTGATCTCAAGGTTAGCTAGAAAACCCGAAGGTACAATTTCCAGATTCAACTTAGCAAATTCCTCGTGGAGAGCCGGTTGCGCCTTTTCAACCATCACGGTATTGCAATAGGCTTTGCGGCTCAGAGCATCCGCCACGACATTTGCCTTGCCGGGCTGATAGTTGAGGGTCACATCATAGTCCTTCATCAATTCGAGCCATCTCCTCTGCCTCAAATTCAGATCCGGCTGGGTGAAGAGATATTTCAGACTTTGGTGATCGGAGTAGATCTCGCAACGGTTGCCCAAGAGGTAGGGCCTCCATTGCTTCAGAGCATGTACCACGGCGGCAAGCTCCAAATCATGAGTTGGATAATTTTGCTCGTGTGGCTTGAGTTGACGGGAAGCATAGGCGACCACATGGCCCTCTTGCATCAAAACACAGCCCAAGCCTTGGAGTGAGGCATCACAATAAACGACAAAGTCCTTGGCTGTATCGGGAAGGACAAGTACCGGGGTGGTGGTGAGCTTGACCTTGAGGGTTCGGAAACTCTCTTCAGCCTTGTCTGACCACACAAATGGTTTGCCTTTCTTGAGGAGTTCAGTCAGCGCCTTGGCTATCTTGGAGAATCCCTCAATGAATCGACGGTAATAACCCGCCAATCCAAGGAAACTTCGGATATCCTTGACGGATTTGGGAGTTGGCCAATCCAGGATTGCCTGAATCTTGTCAGGTATCACCGCTACTCCGGCAGCGGACACCACATGACCGAGAAAGATGAGCTCCTTCAGCCAAAACTCACATTTAGAGAACTTGGCATATAGACGGTGATCACGGAGCTTGGTCAGAACGAGTCGAAGATGCTCAGCATGTTCGTCTTTGGTTTTGGAGTAGACAAGGATGTCATCGATGTAAATGATGACGAACTTGTCGAGGTACTCGTGGAAGATGGAGTTCATCAGCCTCATGAACGTAGCCGGAGCATTTGTGAGGCCGAAAGACATGACGGTATACTCATATAACCCATAGCGGGTAGTGAAGGCCGTCTTCGGAATATCCTCCTTTCGGATTTTTATTTGATGGTAGCCTGACCTCAAATCCATCTTGGAGAACACCGTGGCACCAGCCAGTTGATCGAACAAGTCAGTTATTCGAGGAATTGGATACTTGTTCTTGATGGTCACCGCATTAAGAGGGCGGTAGTCAACGACCAGACGAGGAACATTTGTATCCCTCTTCTTGACGAAGATAACCGGGCAGCCCCAAGGCGAGCTACTCGGCCGGATGAATTCTTTTTCCAGCAGCTCATCAAGCTGCTTCTTCAATTCAGCTAGCTCTTCCGTTGGCATACGGTAGGGAGTCTTGGAAACTGGGGCGGTTCCCGGAACCAACTCAATCACAAACTCCACGCTGCGATCGGGTGGCATGCCGGGCAATTCCTCCGGAAACACATCGGGGAAATCACACACCACCGCGACTTCAGACATATCAGGCGGGGTGATTCCTTCCAGGAAATATAGACTGATCTCCGGTGAAAGAGGAGTGGCTGCAGAAGGAGTAGCAGAGGTTGGGGACCAATAACGCACTTCTCCATACCTTGGGTGGAACACGGTGACAGTCTTGGCAGCACAATCCAGGTTGGCCTGATATTTCACTAGCCAATCCATGCCCAGAATAACATCGATACCCTCTGACCTCAGGGCTATCAATGAGAACGGAAAAGGGACTGACCCTATGGCTATTTGAACATCGGGAGATATCCAATTGGTACGCCAACTAGAGCCGGGTGTCTTGACCACTAACGGAGGATCCATCATCACAAACGGTATTTGATGGTTGTGTGCATATGATATGGATATGAACGAATGCGAAGCTCCAGAATCAAATAATACTGAAGCTGGATATGTATTGATTCGAAGCATACCCATGAGAACTCCGGGGTCCTCCTCAACGCCTTCAGCCGAGACGTGGTTCAGGCGGCCACGGCTGACGGTGGTAGCCTTGATTGCTGGAGTAGAGGGTGCTGGTGCAGGTGCTGCGGTAGCCGGTGCCTTCTGGGGACACTCCCTGGAGTAGTGCCCCGGCTGGCCACAAGCAAAGCACGTGAGGCCCGGTGGTGCAGGAAGTCGAGGTCGATAACCGCCTCCAGCCGCACCCAAGGTCGAAGTAGCTGGGCGAGGCGGAGGTGGCAGGTACCCGGTGGGCTTCGGCGCGAAGGGCGCCTTTGGCACGGCGCTGAAAGGCACGAAGACCTTGCGCTTCTTGCCCCCAGATGAGGAGGAGCTCTGGTGATCGGTGGAGACTGGCCTCTTAGAAGCCTCTAGCTCCTTCCTACCTTGCTCCATGGTGAGAGCCTGGTTGTAGAGCTCTTGGTAGGAGGTGAACTTGAAGGGTAGGAGCTCGTATCGGAGACGAGGTGCGAGCCCCTTGCGGAAGAGGTATTGCTTGTCCTCATCATTCGTCACGTCCCGAGGGGCGTAACGGGAGAGGTGGTTGAACTCCCGTCCATAGGACTGGACGTCCATGCGTCCCTGGGTTAGGTCCAGGAACTCCCGCCTCTTGAGCTCGAGGATGGGCTTGGGGATGTACGCCGCACGGAAAGCGGCGCGGAATTCCTCCCAAGTGACAACATGGCCCGCGGCAACCATGGCCACGTGGCTCTCCCACCAGGAACCGGCGGCTCCTTCCAGAAGGTAGGTGGCGAAGTTGACGTGCTCCGTCGCCGGGACGTGAAGAGCGGCAAACTTGCGCTCGATAGCCCGAAGCCAATCATCCGCATCAAGCGGCTCCTTAGCTTCAGAAAAGGTGGGAGGTTGGGACCGCAAGAACTGGTTGAGGGTGGTGCAGTCCGTGTTCCTCCTGGCCCCTTGCTGGACCAGCTGCTCGAGCAGACGCTCATTGCGCAGGCGGTTCTGTTCGATTGCCATCATAACCTCCGCCATTGAGGGTGGCGGCGGTGGATCAGGGTTGCTATGTTCCCCACGACGGGTAGGAGCCATTCTAAAGAATTGGAACAACGACAAGTTAGTAACCAATTCTGACAGTAAGATAGATCATTGGTTGCTCCCAGATATAGATATTTAAGAAGCAATAAACACCAAAGACAGATTTAGGCAACCACGGTGACATCACGTCATCGTGGCGATATCAAACGGATATAACGGACTCGAGGCATAACTGGACGGTAAGAACCCAAACCCCGAGAACCTAAACATCGACACCAAGCATAAACAAATAGAGGTAAGAATCAGAGTAGAGCGAGTTGGATGAGAAGTAAAAAGAATCCTAAGAAGGTTTTTCACAACTCATTTTTAGGTCAAAATAGTTTTCACTAGACTCGACATCGACCAAAAGAAAGGGTTTCCTACAGGCAGTCCTGCTCTGATACCAACTTGTAACGCCCCGATCCCGGAATTATACAGAGAGGCTATGAATCCGACACAACCATCAATGTATAAGACAAAGATCGAGACTTGTGGAACAGAACTGGCACAAAGCATTACTCTACGACACAAAAGTATAGCAACTCATATAACGAGAAGAATACAATATTACACAACAAAAGGATCACAGATCCAACAAGTCATCAAGCGGAAGCGGGTAGTGTTGTCTAACAACAAGAAGCAAATATATGGCCTAAGAGGCCTACAATAAACATCACCCAAGCCAGCTTGTTCCACGGTCCCAAGCTGCCACCTGGGAACCCCAGACTAGTAGTCGACGTCAACGAAGAACCCACCTAGTTGCTCGGTGTCGTCCTCCTCTGAAATACAAATACATAGAGGCAGCAAAGAGAGACTGAGTACGATGTACTCGCAAGTTTAGTAGGGCGATATAGGCCCAATGACTGACGGAGGCTCTAAAGCTGTTTATGTAGTTCTTTTGCATAAAGCTAGTTTTAAATAACTGAACATAAAGGACACATGGCATTCGTCTACTCAGAATATTTTCATAAAGGGGTAAGAGAGTAACATTTTTCATCATCGGTTCTTATCGAACCCTTTTGTAACCATCACCACTCATCTCCACCAAAGGCACTCCCTCGAATCACCCTCGAGGAAATGAACCTCTTACACACACGTTGAGTTGCAACCTTTAGCTGCCAAATTAATTAATTAAGGTTAAGGTTCTCTATGATCCCGTAAATCCATTCCCAAGGCGTCCATAACCGCGGACACGGCTTTTCGAAAAGATTAAACCCTGCAGGGGTGTACTATGTGAAAGTCGCCAGGTTCCCGAGGGACCTCCCAGCTTCTTATCCATTGGTACCGTCCGGCTCACCTAATTGACCCTCTTCCGGGGAAGGCCGGCGAGCAGGCGCGGTTAAGCCTTTACCTCACGTGAGAATATCCAAGAGTCATCTGTGGCCACAGGACAGGTTCAGCGCTCCCAGCGCCCTGCCCCATCGCCACGTCCTACACGCAAATCCTCGTCAACATCATCTTTTCCACTCACACGCAAATGGAAAACCGAACTAGAGGACCCTTGGATACGCCCGCACAAGTTATTTAGCTAGTAAGGCGCCCATACACCCACCAATGGCAGCACGCTCAGACCTTGGTTCCGAAGACAGGAACTCGCACCTAGGGGCAAGAGTGAGGCAAAACACCATCCCCGATGGCAACTCACCCAAGCCTACTTAGCATTTTAATTAAGCACCCCCGTATCCACCAAGTCCGCATCATTCCATCTTCAACAATAATTATGGAAATAAACAACGGACACAACTAATATTTAACTAAGCATGGCTAAGCACATAACCAACAAGTATAAAATTTGTATCCGGCCAACACATCAACCTAGGGTTCATAGGTAGGGATACATGCGTTTGGCTCGGGGAAGAGACATGCATTCATAGGATTCTATAGTTACCAAAAGAGACATTTGAACCGCATGCAATATTATGGTGGATAAAATAATTTGATAAAACATAGGATGCTAGATGCCAAGAAGGTTAGGTTATCTCTTGCCTTGCTGCCCGGGCGTGAAGTATTGATCGTCGGGGTAAGTAGAGAGACCCTCGACTCCGGAATCTATCGATACCCAAAAGAAATACAAAGCACACATAAATCACAAGAACACAAGTGCAATGCTCAATCACATGATGACATGTCAAATTGATGCAAGGATATTATTATATAAATTAAAGGCATAATTAAATGGGGAGCCAAATAATTAGTGAAATTATTTGGGATCAACCCCATATTTATCTTAGTGACCACAATCTTATAAATTATCAAATTATTAGAGAGGTGGCTCAAATATGCATGAACATGACAAGAATAGATAGGGTTTGTCATTCCGAACATTTTGGTACCTTATTCATAATTTTCGGAGCACCGATGAATAAAAAGCGAGTTAAATAATTATTTGGATTTAAACCCTTTTATCGAATTATTAAGAACATCAAATTAAGTATTTGTGATCATGATGTGCTATTATCATAGTTGGATAGCACTTGAAGTGCTGGTCAATTTGATATAACATTCACAAGATTTGATTTAGTATTTTAAAAGTTATTAAACATTCACGTTTTAACACAGACTGCCGGAACTTCCGGTAAATAGACCGGTAGTTCCGGTTTGCCGGTACTTCCTCGGTTACTTCCGGTCCAAAACACAAAAGTCCAGTACCGAAAAAGGGTTAACCGGTACTTCCGGTGAAGTGCCCGGTAGTACCGGTTTAGCGGTACTGCCGGTGCTACTTCCGGCTCTACTTCCGGTTACGAACTCAAAATGTCCAGTACCGAAATTTGGGAACTAGCGGTACTACCGCTCTACTTCCGGTTTACCGGTACTACCGATACTACTTCCGGTTCAGGGATTTGAGCGCGGCCGCGGCGGGAGCGCGCGGTGACCACGCGGACGCCGTGCACGCGCGCGTCGACGGAGGGGCTACTAGGATGCGCAACCAGGCGCATTAGACGCGCGGGGCGACGGCGAGCCAAGGGGTAGCGGCGCCGCCCAAAAAGGGTCGCCGGATCGACGGCACTACGGCGGCCGGCGGCGACGGTGAGCCAAGAGGCGGCACCACGAGGCTAGAGAGGGAGAGGGGAAGAACGACGGCGTCCAGGAGGAAGAGCAGCTCACCAGCAATGCGGTGAACTCGACGGCGAGGCTCGGGGAGGACGAGGGCGGCGGCAATCGAGCTCGATGTGCGGCGGCCGGAGCGGAGGAAGGACGAGCGGCGACGGCGGCTGAGGGATCCCCGGCCCGATTCCTCCGGTGGGAAGGGCGAGGACGCCGAGGCAGAGCCGCCGGTGGTCTTGGCTGGAGCTGGGGTGGCCGGAAACGACGGTGGTGTGCTCGGCTCTAGCGGCGGCGGCGGCGGCGAGCGGGAGCTCGATCTAGGGTTAGGGCTAGGTGGGCTGCGCGTGGGGAACGGGCAGAGGGGAGAGTGAGGGGGCAGGTGCGGCCAGTGGGGGGGGGTCACTTACCCTAGGGGTCACGGGAGCACGCGGGGAGCAGGTGAGGCGTGCGTCCATGGCGACAGTGGCGCGCACTGTCGCCACAGAGGTGACGGTGCGCCGGTACTTCCGGCCAGGGGACCGGTAGTTCCGGTGGACCCAGTAAAAACAGAAAAGGCTTTTTCTGTTTGGAGCACAAAACAATTCCATAAAAATATACCAAAATTCTGGGAACATCTCCAACAGATAAATTAGCTCAGCATACAATTACTTGAGCCTTCGAGCACCATGACAAGGCTTACCAATGACCAAGGCTATGAACCATATTTGAAGGCATAAGGAAGTGGGAAACAAATTTGGAAACCCTCCATTTGGTTCTTAGCACTTGAGGTGAACTTAGAGAACTTGGTGAACCATATGGTCACATGTCATGACATGGGTCACACCTTAGCTTACATTTCAAAGGTTATAGTTTGGGGAAGGTTGGGCTTCCCTTTTAACAATGTTTTCCAATTGTGGTTTGTTAACACAAGCAATTTAAAGATATGCCATGATGCAAGCAAGAATGCAAAAGTGGAAAAATTCTTCGTATTTTTCATATCCAAGCTAGGGCTGTTACAGCAGGGGGTAGGAGGAAAACTGCCAGGGATAGGATTAGGGTTTTGGAGGCTAGGTGGGCTTGGGCCAGGTTTTGGGCTACTCTCTCGCATCTCAAAACATTTTTAATTTGCAAATTAAATTTTGTCAATTAATTTTAGAAATCGGAGGCGACTGTCTCGGCAAAATATTTTTCCGACAATTTTAGAAAAATAAAATAGGGTTTAATAAAAATAGTTTTTGCGGACAAAAACATGTGATGCCATGATGATGCAAAAATAAAATAACAAGCAAATTCTAATTTGGGGAAAAACCCCGCGCATTACAACCGACACCACTAACAAGGGATCTCGCCCCGAGATCCACGCTACTGTCAGGGGGAGGAAGAGCAAGGTAAACTATCGAATCTTTTTGCGCCATGTTGATCTTCTCGACACCACTAACAAGGGATTCCTGCTCACGTCGATGACGATGACATTCCGTCGAGAATGCTTCCAAGATCGAACCTATTAGGTAAAAGGCAAGAGATCGTCCAACCCACGTAGATGCTATAACCGGAAGATAGATAAGAGAGAAGATTTAAATCATATAAGGTAAGAGGGGAATAGAATAGAGGTAAGGAATAAACAAGAATCCTATTAAGATCTTTTCAAATAATTTTTAATAAAAATAGTTTTTGACACTCTACAAACAACGACCATTAGCTAGGGTATCCTACAGGCAGACTGGACCCGCGGGGTATCGAAGAACCTGGCTCTGATACCACTTTGTAACGCCCCAAGATCGGTACTATGCAGATTTTAGCGTTCCAGCCAAATCCGCATAATAACGATCCTAAAGGACGCCCACCAGGCATAACGTGCAGGTCGCAACTCACACGTTATGCGGGTGGAATTGTGATAAAATTACAACAATTCTCGATGGAACCCACAAAAGAACATATATACAACAACGACTCACCGAGTCAAGAGCAAAGATACAATACAAAGATCCAAATAACAACGGAAGCGGGTAGCGTCCGGCTACGGACAAGATACAAATTGGACTAAGAGTCCTGAAGATAAACGAAGGCACCATATCCCTGCCCAGGCCAAGCTGGAGGGATTCCCAAGCTAACGTCGTCTGACTTCAAACCTGTTGGCTGCATTGGAATAGCAGCCCCGAAGGGGTCAGTACTAGTAGAAGTACTGGCAAGTAATACTCACAATATATCAAAGCTGGAATTCCGGGGAAAGAGGGTTAGCGATTGAGGCGGCGGCAAGCAGCACTAACAATCTATAGAGACACGCTACAACTTGTGTCTAAAAGAGACAAGGTAAGAGAGCGCATAAGGAACCAACTATACTAACACGAAACATAACCCAGCCGATTCCTTACCAGCCCGTTTATCCCACGAGCAGCAAGCCCAAAGGCACTCACACAGTTGGCAATTTTATAAGTTATTATGGAAGTAGCTCTAGCTTATTAATCAATTTATTATCATTAGGTGTAAGTTGTCTATGATCTTGTTAGCCAGCACATTTCACCAAGTCGACCATAACCACGGACACGGCTTTTCGAAAAGATTTAACCCTGCAGGGGTGCACAAATGTAACCACACGTTGTTCAACCCTTCGCGCCATGCAATTAGCACACTTCCGGGGTATGCTGGCAGGGTATCCGACACTACACTTTCCTTCACTACCACACTTGTCCAGGGAACCACCTAGCTAGGTCTGATCCACCTTGAAAGTCCGGCCGAAGCTCCGAGGTGGGCCTAACCGTTGCGTGAACGGCTTCGGGAGGGAAACACTCATACGATTGCCCCTCCTTCCACACTCGATAAACGAACGCTCCGCAGCCCTACCGTAAGTAACCATCACGTATAAGTCCCGGAGGCGTCCCATCCGTACCTGCAACAAAAAACACCCGAACTACTTGTGGCGCCCTGGACAAGGCTGCAGATCCGGTACTAGGTCGAGGGGAGTCCCATTTCCTCCCACATGTGGGTAGTGCGCTCAGTCTTGGATCAGAGGACAAGAACTCGGGTCCTAGGCGACACTAGCAGAACAAATCGCCACAATTGGCCTTTCGCCGGTGCCTTATCTTTATTAATTATGTCCCATCGCGAAACATTAAAGATTATCATGTGAATTTAACCCAACTATCAAATTATAACAAGAGTAGAACATGACTCGAGCAAAACAAACCTAAGCATGCACTACGACTCGCAAGGCCAACAAGATAAACAAGCAACAGGGTAATAGGATGTGGAGGTGGGGCATATCATGGCTGCAAGGTAAACATGCAAATAGGATCGAGACACAAGCATCGCAATATAAGGCTAGCAAGGAACAAAAAGATAGGAGGTGTGAGAGGCAGAAGACAAGCAAAGATAGCAAGGGAGTATCACTTGCCTGCAATCCGGTAGAGGTAGCAGAACCTGTCGTTGCTCACATCAACTCAACGTCCTATTCCCGAAGAAGCAACAAACACTGGAAACATAAAAGATGCATTTTACTACTACGGCAAAAGAAGCGGCATGTTGATGTCATGATGCATGACAAATTAAATGTGATTCAATTTTATTCCCTAACACATGGCAAAAGCATTTTAAATGGGATCGGTGCTCAATATAAATGCACCGGACAAATCCCATAATTAGTTGATTTAGTTCGACTAAATGGATAAAGGTGCGATGTTGATTAATGATGCATGATTTTATAAGATACAGATATAAATGGCATATAGGGGTTTAGGGTTGGGGTCGCACATCGGATCGAGGATCTTTGGATTTGGAAGCCATCATCTTCGGTCCGGAGGGGAAGTAGTCGAAGTAGTCGTGCCGGTTGAAGTAGTCAAGGTAGTCGACGTCGTGGAAGTAGTCGTACTCGGGGGAGGGGGGTCGTCGTGGCGGACCTTGGCGTTCTGGTCTTCGGGGTCGATGGGGTTCACGGCGTCGGGGTACTCGGTCTTCTCGACACGCACGAAGGCGGCCGACACAAATCACAATGAAGCGGAGAACTTGGCGGTTCCGGTCTTCGGGCTTCACGGTGGCGGGGTACTCGGGCGTCGGTAGTCGTACACGGAGTCGTGGAAGAACTCATCGCATCGTCATCCGGTCGTCGGGGTAGTCCTTGGCGGCATCGATCTTCACGGTGCCGGGGATCGGCTATGGTCTCGGTCACAACAGGAGCGGGGACGGGAAACGGGAAACACGGCGGGAACAACCGGTTTCACGGCACGGGGCAACACGGAGACGAGAGCAAACACGACGGGAAACGGACACCTTTTCCTTGCGAGCATTAAGTCGGACACATGGCGTGCGCTGAAGAGGTACACGTAGGGGAGCGAGGAGGTGCGACTGGAGGCGAGCCTGGGGAGGCCGGGAGGAGTAGTAGGGGTAGGCTGGCCAGGAGTAGGTGGAGGGAGTAGGGAGGTTGGCGCTGGCGGGAGGTGGGCTCGGATGCAGGCGTAGAGGACCGGCGGCGGGGTCGAACATGGGAGCAGGGGCTCGGGCTCGAGCGTGACAAGGAGGGGCCGGGGTGCTCGAGAAGAGGAGGAGCTGACAGAGGCGAGGACGGCGGCGCGGTGGGAGGAGCAGAGGCGGCGCAGCCCAGGCAGAGACATGGCGACGACGGCTGGGGCAGCAGGAGGGCGGCCGAACGGGAAGGGGAGGCGCGCAGGGATGGAGAGGACAGGCGGGAGAGGAGCAGGGAAAAGAGCTGAAGGTGCTGGGGAAAAGGTCGCCGGCGGTGGAGGGGCTCGAGGAGAGGAGGCCGACGGGGAGAGGCGTGGCCAGCGCGCGGACGGGCGCGGGGCGCCATGGTGAGGGAGAGGGCGCGCGCGAGGAGAGGTGGAGCAAGGGGCGGCGCACGGGGAGAGAGTCAGGGAGGAAGAAGAGAGGAGGGGATCGGGTGGGAGGTCGTCGGGGTCGAGCCGGGGAAGAGGAGGAGATCGATGGGGAGGAGCGGGGGTGAGGAGGATGCGGTGGTGGAACACGCACGGGTGCGGGAGGTGAGAAGGTGTGGCCACGGGGAAGAAGAGGAGAAAAAAAAGAAAAAGAAAAGGATAAGGGAGAGAGAGAGAAAAGAGAGAAGAGGGGGGTTTTGCAAAAGGACAAGAGGTGGGAGGACCTCTTCGCGAAAAACAGAAAACGGAGGAGGGTGGCTGCAAGGTGTAGGGGGGTAGGAGGAAAACTGCCAGGGGCAGGATTAGGGTTTTGGAGGCTAGGTGGGCTTGGGCCAGGTTTTGGGCTACTCTCTCGCATCTCAAAACATTTTTATTTTGCAAATTAAATTTTGGCAATTAATTTTAGAAATCGGAGACGACTGTCTCGGCAAAATATTTTTCCGACAATTTTAGAAAAATAAAATAGGGTTTAATAAAAATAGTTTTTGCGGACAAAAACATGCGATGCCATGATGCTGATGTCATGATGATGCAAAAATAAAATAACAAGCAAATTCTAATTTGGGAAAAAAACCCCGGGCATTATAGCAGAGATCTTTGTGACTTGGCTAAGCATGTACGCATTGCTGATTCCATTCGGGGCCATAAGTCTACTCAACCGCCTTTCTGGTGGAGTTGACTTTACTTGGATTTCTCGTCCACCACGTGGTAGATCTGGGGGCTTATTACTCGGCGTCAGAAACGACACCATGGATGTGTTGACTAGTTCGGATGGTGACTTTCATATAAAGCTCCGCATCCGTAACAAAGTTGATAATTTCACATGGTATCTTGTCGCCGTATATGGCGTAGCCTAGGATGAACACAAGCCTGCCTTCCTTCGTGAGCTGGTGAACTTGGCAAAAAATAGTCCGTACCCTATTATTATAGGGGGGGGTTTAATTTTCTAAGGTTCCCTCACGAGAAGAGTAGAGGCAGATTTGACAATCATTGGCCTCTTGTATTCAATGTTGTGATTGACAACCTTGATTTAAGAGAGGTGTCGATGATCGGGGGGCAATTTACTTGGGCTAATAGTCTCCCGGAGTCAACATATGAGAAGTTGGACTGTGTACTGATGGAATCTGATTGGGAAGCTAAATTCACAATGGTCTCGGTACGGGTACTCGAACCTATTGAGGCATTGTCAGATCACACCCCTATTCTATTAACCACTGGGTCTCCTAGACTGAATTGTAATCACCAATTCAAATTTTATTGGGTTGGTTACATAGGGAGGGATTCCAGGATATGGTTAAGATTGTATAGGAGAGACCTGTCACCGGTCTGAGCGCAATCCAGAGGTGGAACAATAAATTGTGTGCAGTACGCAAACACCTTCGGGGGTGGGCTCGACACATGGTTGGCATGTTAAAAAAGGAAAAGCATAGACTATCATCTATCATGGATGACCTCAAGGCTGCCGCTGAGGTGAGACCGTTGACAACGCAACATATTGAATTGAAAAACCAATCTAATGCGGAGTTCACTGGTCTTCTTCGCGAAGAGGAGCTAAAATGGTACCAACGATCAAAGGCTCAGTTCATCTTGGAGGGTGATTCGAATACGAGGTATTTTCATAGTCTAGCCAATGGCAGACATCGAAAAAAGCTGATTCATTCTCTCTATCAAGATGAGGGCACGATTGAAGGGCATGAGCAACTCAAATCATACATCTCAAAATATTATAAAAATCTGTTCGGTGAGCCAGAGAAAAGTAACTTTTCAATGGATGAATCCCAAACAAATGACATTCTACAAGTTTTCGATGAGGAGAACGCCCATCTAACCGCACCCTATTCTGAGGACGAGGTTAAAAAGGCGGTCTTCCAAATGGAACACAACAAAGCACTGGGTCCGGATGGCTTCCCTGCTGAGTTTTATCAGACTTTTTGGGAATCAATCAAAATGGATTTGCTTGAGTTATTCAATGTTTTACATGCTGGACAACTTGAGCTATTTCGCCTTAATTTCGGTGAGATAATTTTGTTGCCAAAGGTTAATGAAGCAGAAAGGATTCAACAATATAGACCTATCTGTCTTCTAAACAGTTTGCTTCAAAATTTTCACAAAAACCGCTACAATTAGGCTAAATTCGGTGACTGACCATGTTGTGCGCCCGACTCAGACGACTTTTATGCAAGGCCGTAACATCCTTGACGGTATTGTGGTATTGCATGAAATAGTTCATGAGCTGCATCGGAAAAAGCTGAGTGGGGTAATCTTAAAAATAGACTTCGAAAAGGCTTATGATAAAGTCAAGTGGTCTTTCCTACAGCAAACACTCAAAATGAAAGGTTTTTCTGATGAGTGGCGTGCAATGGTTCATAATTTTGTTTCCGGAGGAAGTGTTGCCATCAAAGTCAATGGCGACATTGGTAAATATTTCCAAACAAAAAAAGAATTACGTCAAGGCGATCCATTATCACCAATACTATTCAATATAGTTGCTGATATGTTATCCATAATCATTGAGCGTGCGAAAGTGGATGGTCTAATTGAAGGTGTACTCCCACATCTTGTGGATGGTGAGCTCTCCATTCTTCAATACGCCAATAATACGATTATTTTTATGGATCATGACATGGAAAAGGCTCGGAACCTGAAATTAATTTTATCAGTGTTTGAGCAACTTTCCGGTCTAAAGATTAATTTTCATAAAAGTGAATTGTTCTGTTTTGGCGAGGCCCAAGTTGACGCTGCCCTTTATGATGAGTTGTTCGGCTGTGGGCAAGGTCAGTTTCCGATAAGCTATCTTGGCATTCCGATCCATTTTCGGAGGTTAACGATTGCGCAATGGAAACATGTGGAGGAAAGACTCCAGAAAAGGTTGAGCAGTTGGAAAGGAAAATTGCTGTCTTTGGGTGGTCGATTGGTTCTCATAAATTCAGTCCTAAGCAATATGGTACTGTATATGATATCCTTCTTCCAGTTACCAAAGGGTGTCTTACATCGATTAGATTATTTTCGATCGAGATTCTTTTGGCAGGGAGACAGTGAGAAAAAGAAGTATCGACTGGCCAAATGGAATGTAGTGTGCCGCCCCAAAGATCAAGGAGGGCTTGGAATTCATGATCTTGGGATCAAGAATAGAGCCCTCCTCGGTAAATGGTTGTTTAAGCTTTTAATCGAAGATGGGGTATGGCAAACTCTTCTGCGTAGGAAGTATATTGGCCCAAAGGCAGTATCACAGGTTTCGTGGAAACCATGAGATTCACACTTTTGGGCTGGCCTTATGGCAACAAAAAAAATACTTCTTTCCATATGGGTATTTTTCCATTAAGGATGGATCAGAGATAAGATTCTGGGAGGACAGGTGGCTAGGTACAGCCACACTCCAAGAACAATATCCAGCTCTATACAGTATTGTCCTTGGACGTCAGAAGAGCGATACAATTGCTCAGGTGTTGGAGTCTTTCCCACCGAATGTGACGTTCAGACGTGATCTTGTTGGCATCCGTTTAGCATCTTTGCATGAGTTGCTACGGCGCCTGGCGTCAGTTAATCTGACACAGGGGGCCGACGAGTTTCGTTGGAATTTACATAATTGTGGTAAATTCTCAGTGGACTCTATGTATAAAGCACTAATCCAACCGGTGGTACCAGTGAACAACAATCAAAAAAATTGAAAGATGAAGATTCCACTAAAAAACAAAGTATTTGTGTGGTATCTCCGTCGAGGAGTAATCCTAACTAAAGATAACAATCCAAAAAGTGTGTCTTCTGTCATAAAGACGAGGCCATCAAACACTTATTCTTTGATTGGAAATTTTCTGGTTCTATATGGTCAATCATCCAAATAGGTCTACCTTATACCCACCTCGTAGCATTGTAAATATTTTTGGCAATTGGCTCAACGGGGTGGACCGTAGGTTCAAAAGACTAATTAGGGTGGGAGCGTTAGCCGTTATATGGTCGCTTTGGTCTGTGTAGGAATGACAAGATTTTTAATGATAAAAATCCGTCTCTTATGTAGGTTATCTACAGGGCTACAACTACTCTCTGTTTGTGGTCTCCGTTGTAACGTGTGGAGCATCGAGACTTGTTTATGGAGGTCTGTTCAAGATTGGAGGATACGGCAGAAGACTTTTTATCCCAACATGGGTGGCTGCATAATTTGCGGATCGGCCCTACTGCTCCATAGGCGTTTTACAATTTCTCATCATGATATGTAATTCGTCTTATTTTTCATTTTAGTTATGAACTTTTTTCGACTGTGTGCATCCTAGTTATACAGAGGCTGGGTGTAATACTTAAACTTTAAGTATTAATAAAGCTCCCTTCATCAGAAAAATGTTTTTTAAAAATGGTTTTTTTGGACGTATTATTATACTCGTCCCGTTGTGAACGGGCAGCATCATCGAGACACAACGCCGGCCGCCACACTGCCTGCGTTCTCCGCATGTTCGCTCGATCGCCGCCGTACGGTCCCCGGCCAGTTGGGTCGCCACGCGGCGAGGTGCCGGTGCAGTGCACAACCGGCCGGGCATGTGCGCACGCGCCCACGCCTGTCCGCCGATCCGGTCGGGCTGAAGCCCCACGATCGAATCAACAGCTAGAGAAAAGAAAAAGAGGACGACTAATCCCCACGATCCGGAACTGTACTACGAGTACGCTAGCTCAACCGTTCCATCGTACTATAATTACTACTACCTGAGACGTATTTACACGTAC